>JABFFC010000404.1:0-104466 GCA_013623535.1 Fusarium penzigii
TTACTTAATTATATAAAAATAAATATAATTAACTTAATAAATTAAAAGCCTTATTATTATAATAACTTAATTAATAATTTTATTATTATAAAGTGCCTTTAAGAATATAATAAAAGCCTATATTATAATATTTATATTTGCCTTTAATTATAAAAGAACTTATAAAGCTATTAAAAACTTTAAAAAATTAATAAAAGGAATTATAAAATAAGATTATAAGAAAAAGGTTTTATTATATTTTTTGCTTTTTATTAACTTACTAGGCCCCTTTATTAAGAGTAGGGGGGGCTGTCTTGGCAGGATAAAACTTTCTAGCGCTGCCTCTATAAACTGCGAATAAAGAGGTAATAAAGAATGTAACTTAGTCCCCGTCTCTGTTTTTTCGGAATACAAGGTGGGCGACACGAAAAGAAAGACTCTTTACCCACCTAATATATATAACAAACCCCTAGTATGCCTATTGAAAACGGTAAGATGTAATTTACTCTTCTACTATATGTGCATGGTATTGCATAAATGCTGCACAAGCACAAGATATTCTCGTTGTACAAAGATGGTCTTCCCTCCTCGGCGCCAAGAACCACTGTGAGCAAAACAGAAAAGAAGGAGAAAGAAAAAAAAGACCCGATTTAATCTCCATTCAGGGGGGGCAAACGTTGGCGCTGCAGGGATATAATGCGCCCAGCCAGGGGAGGAGGCCAACAGGGACATCGATATTTTTGGATCCCAAATTAGGCCCACCATGGATTTCTCTCCCATGGTTGTTGTTGTTGCTCCTAAAGAATGGCCTGCAGTTAAGTTCGGGCATTTCGGGGAATTTTTTCCCTCACTTTCGAAGGATGATCAAGCTGATGAAACAATCGATATGGTAGTATACTGGTGAGAGTGGATAGGAATATTCTCCTGTTCACTATGGTACACTACTTACTTACTAGTATACATGCATCTCATACACTTGACCTGAATTTGTTAACACCTTGGCCCAGTCTCAAACTGTGGTGCATAACCGGCGAGTACTGATAATTACGCACACATGTGCAAACGTGTCGTTACATAGTCCCAGAGAACAATACTTCTGGTCTGGTCTGGGCCATGTATGCCTTTGTCCCACATCCCGTCGTCGACCCATATTGCCCATTGTTTCCTTTTTATCGACCCCTGCCCACCGTTTCTCCTATGGAAACATGCTTCGTATGTGTCCTCCAGGTCTGCATTTGGGATCCGAAGACATGGGTTCATGTTGTCTGGGGCTTTACCTTTTCAGCCATGATACAAATGGCGTCTGTTTCCCACAAAGCCATAAGACGCTGCTTTGTTACTGCGTTGTTGTATGCTGACAGCATGTACCACTGGCAAGCAGTTGTAAAAATGAACCAAGAAAGCCAAAATGAAAGTGAAAGCAAAAGAGTCACGCACAATATTAACCTCCACGATCCAGTCCCTTACCAAGTCTATAGCATTGGCTAATATCAGCAGTCTTCCTTAGCCCCACGACCTTAACATGCTGTCTAACCTCCATCGAGCTTTCATCACCCCACTACTACTGACACCATGCCTATGCTGGTAATTGGATCAAAATAACCCATCCCCAAGTTGCTTTCATGCAGCCAGAGCCAGCCTCTAAAGCGCCGTTCTTAGCGTTAGCTCATTTTCAGTTCGTAAATGTGGATACGAGCCTGCGTCGACCATCTCCAATCCCTTTTCCTTCCATGTCCCCTTGTCATGCTTCTCATCAAGCATGTTAATGTTGATTGGTCAATCGCACGGATACGAACCACAATGCTCCCATCAAGCGAGATTATCCCCATCTCATGGGACCCTCCTTTCCAGGTGAAATTTCCCTACTCGACCCCCGTTCCCCGTACTGAAGCTGTAATATCGTATCCTGCGTTACTTGTTGATCCAAGTTAGATTCCATATGTCATGTTTTGATTTCGAAAGTTGAAGTGTTATTCGTGAGGAAAGAGAGTAATGAACAGCCAAATGTCATCGTACAAGCGTCCAAGGGGAAAATAGGAGACCTATGAAAAGAAGATGCAGACATAAAGTTGTTGGAATACCACAGCAAGATAACGTTGCCAGCCAATTCAGCTATAACACCATCCTTACCATTTCACCATACCACCTTGACGGACTTAAATCACTAAATAGAAACAACGAACCACCTCCTCCTTCTTCCCACCTCCACTATCCACCTCCTACCTGCTCAATTTATTACAGCCATACATCAGTTATTCTCGGATACACTAGACCAGGAAGTCACTGACCTTGTCCGGGAAGGTGCCATCTCTCCGTTCTTCTTCTCCTCCCCCCGTCGTTGCTTTCGTGCCTGGCTGGCTGGTCTCCATGTCGATGGCATGGGTCCACGGATTTTAGACGTGATTTAGTGTGTGCTGAGCCCTCTTTTTTCCTCTTCTCCCGCTCTGCTCTGCGTTGCATTGCTTTGCTTCGTTTCTTTCTTTCCTCTCTTTTTCTGTTCGGAGGCCCTTGGTTTTGCCTATTCCCTTCAAGAGTTGACAACCTTCTGCTTGCTTATGCTGCAATTTGATGTCACTTTTCGGGACGCTTCACTCCTTTGAATACAGCCCAGCCCAGATCAGCCTCAAGTCATTCCTTCTTTGTGCAATCGCTCTTGTGCAATCGTTCGTTCTTTACTTCAAACCACTTTCATTAATAGTAACCTTGCCTGATTCAGCCATCTTTCCTTTCGATCAGCATTTATGACGACGAGCCCACGCCTGAATCCATCTTGAAAATCTCCGATTCTCGATAATACTTGTTTTCTGATACCGAGAGACCCAACCGAAAAGGACGCCCGACAATATACCGGATTCGATTAAGTTGGGACAGGATTAGGACCGAACAGCTATTGCATCGTTTAAAGGACAGCTGCCGAGTCGGACACGCATACGCAGCCACAGACAGGACCGTGAGAGGCCATCAACATCTGCTGGCTTTTCACCCTGACGACCACACAAAACAGGAACAAACACGGAACAAAGGATCGACCTCAAGACTGGAAAGTGAAATACCTTGCGAAGTCGCGCCGCTCGTCCTCCATTCGCCCTTTGCGATTCTCTGTTGAACGACTCAGTCAACTCTTATCCATACTCAGACGAAGAGAGATCGACATCCCCATTATCTTCAACCAAAAGAAAACGAGACTTAGGAACAGAAGTCTAGCGATGCTACGATTGGTTGCAATATTGCTAGATTTAAATTCCATTCAATAACTCGGTTTTAATCCACTGCGGCTGTTGGAGACAGAAGCGGAGTCTCGTGTACGTCGCCAACCATCAATTGCGCTGGAACCTTTCAGATTGAAAGGAACATTCTTTCGAATCAAAAAGATATCTATCAACAGCCACTAGCGAAATAGGATCGCCACATCGGGTGTCCACATTCAAGAACAAATCCTGGCATTCCCTGTGTTACTCGTCAACCAGGGGGCCCAACAAAGAAAACCTGAAAACAAAGAGGTCAAAGAAAGCGCTAGGAAGGAATTTGATTGTAGCCAGCCGTGCCAACCTGTGGTGGTGGTGCTTTGTGGCTATTTTGGGCACCCGCCTTTGAGCCCGTTGGTGCACGTCCCCACCGAGTTGGAGAAAACGGGTACGCATACGCAATACACGACCAACAACTGAATAGGTGAACCCGCCTGGTCTCGCTAGGCATCGCCACACGCTTCTCCCTCCCTTCACCCTAGCATTCCCGGGGCCACGCCCACGGTCGCCGTGACTGACCATGACTTACTCATCCAGCGGGCCTTCACTCGCTCAGGTCCTGGATGCCGATCTTTCTACTTCTTCTCAGTCTTTTACCTCGACTGAAACTCGTTCCTTGTCTTTTTCTTCGTCATTCGACCATCACTCTCGCTCAGAAACGAAATCGGGTCCTCGCTCACACTCTCACCACCACCACCATCGTGCTCATTCCGATACTGATATCAAAAGGTCGAGCTCTCATACACACCTACATGGCAACCACGCCCACCTGCATCAACTGAAGCGCAACAAACAAGATACAGCTGATGCAAGTGCTGTTCAAGACGAAATCGATTTTCAGTCAAAAGATAGGCTTGAACGGCGCACAAAATCCATTGACGTCGACAATCGATCCCAGCAGTCAAATCGCGGCCGCCTCGATAGAGACAAGCCTTTGACCAGCCCCGACATCAAAGCCCGCCAGGCCGAACCAAGTCTGGTCACACAGGTTGTTCAGACGATATCGCTCGTTCAGATTGTCGATTCGACAGGTTCTCCCATTGAACTTCAAACCCACTACGCACCCCCCGCCACCGTAGTTGTCGATTCTGCCTCAGGAATCACCATTGCTGTCGCCAATCCTGATCAGTCGCTCTCTGCGGCAACCCCGGCCTCTAATCCAGTCGCGACAGACAATGTGCCCGAGGCTTCTGAAGCCGCCGCCACCGTCGCTCCTCCTGCTGAATCGCCCGACATGAACAGCACATCACCGAATGTACCGTCGCAGGACACGACTGTATCCGGGGCCGTCCCCGATCCTGCTACCACAGCTTCCATCACTGACGCCGTAGTAAACGAATCTTCGGACAGCTTGCAGGGCACATCGGCGGAGACAGAAACCAACGTGGATACATCCAGTTTGGTCGCCGTTCCTACAACATCTGTTGATCCTGCTTCGGCCGAGTTGAGTGGAGCCCAAAATACGACTGCGCCTGCAACAACAACTTCTGGTACGAGTTCCTGCGCGACCTGTTCGCTTATGAATGTCATGGGCCACCAATCTGCTGACACTACTTCGACAGACGACTTCACCACATCGACCTTGGAAACTTCAACACTCACAGAAACAGCCGAGGAGTCGACTTCGGAAGTGACATCGGAGACCGCTACTGCAACTGACACTGCAACGACTGGATCTTATTCTTCTGTTTTCAAGAACGCCCTTTCAACGTCAACCGATGATTCATCCACGGACTCGACAACTAGTACTCAAGCCTCTACCGTCACTTCTTCCTCTTTCTCCGAATCAGACTATTCCACCGACTACTCATCCTCCATCTATTCCACTATCTCGACAGAAACCTGGACCTCTACCTGGTGGGGGAACGATGACGAGGAAGGCAGTTATGGTGATGTGACCTCCGTGGTCCAGCCACCAGCTTCTTCAACGTCAGCTGCGAGCGAAGAAGCCGGAACGCTATCGACAACTCAAAAGCAAGTGATTGGCGGTGTTGTGGGAAGCGTCGCGGGTGTGGCGTTTGTAGCGCTCCTTGTCCTACTACTCTTCAGACATAAAAAGAGAAAGAATGGAGGCGGCCTGCTAGGAAGTATACGCTCGCGAGGCCTGACAGGAGATGGCGGCTCTGGGACTCAGGCCGGTTCCATGGCTGAAGCTCCTGGGCAGTTTTCCCTAGCTACCGCTCTGGCAGGATTGACGGGCAAGAACAAAGTCAAGGAGCCAGAGGCTGCAGCAGGGGGTGAACGCGGCTTCTACCGTGTGTCTGGTAGAAAGCTGCCATCTGTTCTACAGGCTGGCGGTGACGGATATACGGATCCTCGTGGAAACGTACAACAAGGTCAAGCAAACCGCGAGAGTGTCGCTAGCGGCCAGAGCGACTATTGGAGGGGTTCCCAAGCATTTGATCCTGACTCTGGGGGGTTGAGCCACCTGACTCTGGGTTCACCGATGCGACCAGTCAGCGGAGTTCCCATTATACGGAGTGGTCCGGCACGGACGCCGGTCACAGAGGAGAACCCCTTTGCCGACCCACCCCCGCGGCCGCGTCCAGACTCGGAGGCTCTGGGAGGGTCAATAGGCAGTGGATCTGTCGCTTCGCGGGACGGATCGCGGTTCCAAGAGAGGATCTGATGCAACCGCATTTCTCGTCTTTATATTCTACGTTACTATATTCTTCTGTTGATACCCAGCGTTACTGTACATTGTTACTGCGTTGCGCCTCGTATCGTCTTGCGCGGTGTGAGCATCATCGTCGCCGGCTATTTGCAGCTTTCATAGGGAAAATCCTTTCTTTGCGGTCATTTGTCGCCCTGTTTTCATGGAGCGAAAGGCATTCGGCTCGGCGTTGAGATTTGTTACTGCACTAGATCTCTTTGAATGTATTTTGAAGGAAGATGGATGGGCTTGGTGGAGAAACAAAAGGGGGTTGAAGGGTTGAATGGATGCCACAATCATTGTGTACAGGCAAGGTAGCTCGGAGAGGGCTTTGTTAGATGAAGAGATTCATAATACCACGAAACGCCTCTATGGTATATGTTATTCTCCTTCAACTTTTTAGGAAACCTAATATCTGCTCGTGGGTGATGTTTGAGTGTAAGTGACGCTGCCAGTAGTTTAGGTTTTTGCCATGGGTTGATAGAGGAAATGAATGGGTGAGTTGACGACCATCGATCAATGCACTTTCTTGCCTGGATACCGCCTACCTAGTTTCAAGTTTTTGAACAGTCATGTCGTAATTCGTTGGATATAGTTTTATCATCTGCATCAACTACCTCTCGGATCCGGTATCACAATTCGGAAGTACGTTACAGTGTATCATCAAACCCAACTGGTGCATCAACTGTCAGAGGGGGGAAAGGCAGAAATGATGCCTGTAGCCATGTGGCGGGCGTTTTGTCAAAAAACATGAAGTCGGGACAAGGGCCAAAGGTCAAATCCCATGTTCCGGCCCCCTGGACTCTTTGGGTTGCATTGGTAAAGGAGAGAAGAACGAAAAGTCATAGCTCGAGTCCATAGGTTTTTCTCTCTGTCTGTGTGTTCATAGCCTGGACTTCTTTTTTGGTTTGTGAGGTTGTATCGTCAGGACGAACGGGGAATGTGAAACAAGTATCCCCCGGTACACGCGTAAGTGGTGAGACAAGAAACGGTAGGGCTCGTTTCTTTGAGTGCTTGGTTTCCTAATACACACCAAAATGTTCGCTCTCGTTGCCAGCGTTCTCCCAGGCTCCTCCCCCCAGAAAAATATCCATGCCTGTCAGTTGGCATACCTACCTGTTGCAGCCAAGGGAGAGGATAGAGAAGTTGAGTGGAGAGGTTTTGAGGCACAGCCGAACGGATACCGAGCGTTCCTGATCAAACGATACAAGGGGTTGAATGGGGATGAAGGGGACAAGGGGTTAAGAAGGGTCCAGCCGGTTGTTCCGGTTCATGACGTTCAGGTTGGTAAGCAGCAGAAGGGAGCTGATGAAATAATAAGTCGCAGAAATACAGCATGGTAGTGATGGCTGATGATTTGATAGTCTTTCAGGGCAAAGTTAGGTAGGGGTTTGATTCTGTCTACAAATCCATACGATGGCAACGGAGGTAAGCGCTATATGATACGCTATACGCTATACCTTATACAAGAAAGAGTGAGTGGATGAATGAGCTGTATATGGATGTTATGTTAGGTATCAATCAGATGTTGTTGGATACTAGTAGTCTAGAAACAATATTAGCTAGCAAGGGGGACAAGTCCCTCGCTCCATTAAACGTTATGCAACCCCAACGGAGACCGTTGAAAGAAATGTCCGGGTATTTCATCAGGCACCCGAATACGTGATGCCGGCAGTTGTTTTGTCAGTAACCCTCCTTTCTATGTCTGCTTCCAACCGTATGTATTACCATGTAAAACCTGCGATTTTCATTGCTTTTTCTGAGATGCCCACGTATATTTAATCATAAACGTCGTCATATGTATAAACGGAACGAAAAAAAAAAAGAAAATATAAAGGGTTAAACTTATTACGTTACTATATCCCATGTATTAGGTAGCGACAATATATAAAGTACGTACTTCATACGGTCGATCTGCGGATTTACCAGACGGTGTTTCATGTCTAATTCTACTTTCTGTGTAGGTCCAGTGTACGATGCAGATCGTCGACATGACATTCATCGTCTGGACCAATTTTCAGGGGCCAGAGAATCATTAAGCGGTGGCGTAATCAGTCACTTGAGGGGGGTTAGAATAGAGAAGATGAACCGGCAGAAACAGAAACTTGAGTATAACGTCTCTTGTGAGTACTCTGAGCATGATGATGATGCGGACCCTTGTAATATATTCATCTCGCCAAGATTGACAAGATGCCCTGCATTCCCGTCTCGTGTACACAAGCCAGAAAACCACCTCAAAGAAGAATACTGTTCATTAATACTAAGCAGACCAGTCGGAAATTAGGGGCTCAACAGTACTAGAGCAGACCACCAGTTGGTATCCTTCCAGCTTGTCGTTACACTAGGTAGATGTACCTGCCATTCTTGGCTTTTTTTTCGTCGTGGGGAAAGGGTAGAAGGGCATCCAACCCACTGTCAAGTTCTGTTGCAATCTTCTCCTTCCTCCCGTTTCATCCGACACCACGTTAGCGCTTTCTATTACACACGTACCTACCTGTACTACCTTTTTTTTCCCCTTCTGTTCTTCTCGTCTACCTCTCTCCCTTGCTCTTACGTATCTACTAGTTGCTAAAGTATGAATGTCATGGCATAAATCATTCTTGTTTTATTTCTTTTCTCCTTGTTCACTTCCTCCTTCCCATCCGTTTTAAAACATTGCCCCTCCGCGCCGAGTTACTCTCCTCTCCTCTCCTCTCGCCTCCCCTCTCTTCTTTTCCCTCCCTCTGTTATCTCACATAAACAGGGCAGTAACCTTTTTTTTTTTTTTTTAACCTCGCCGGCTGGTTCTGTATCACTCAGCTCACATCTCACCTCCGCTTCGTATTAAGTCTCACTGTCAGCTTCGTCCCGCTACCGTCATTGGTGAAATCAATCTGCTTCGGCCTCGCCTTTGTTCTTTGCCTCGGGGAGGCGTCAACCACAACCGCAATAGGGGAGGACCGTCTCCATCTAGTTCAGCAGCCGCAGCCGCAGCCAAAGCCAACAACCCCCAACGCCCAGAACAGACACCCAAGACTCTCTGTTTTTATACAGCAAGCTCAGTACGACATTGTAAAACTCCGCCACCCCACTTCTCGTTCTCTTCACCTCCACCTTAACTAAAGTCGATCTGGTCTAGTCCCTTAGCTAAAACTTGCGGACTTGTCTGGAATTCCCGGTCCTTCAACCTGTTCGAGATCCGAGGCCCCCTTGTCTTGTCTTGTCCGTGTCGTGCTTGTTAAGCTGGCCTGCCTATCCTGTGGGCACGTTCAACTAGCATATTAGTGTCTTCGCGCCAAACGTTAAAGACAGGAAACCAGCCCGAGCTTTACAACATATTCCTGACTCTTGTCACTCGTCATAGGTATTCTTTTTTTCCTCCCATACTGAGAGAGGTAGTGCCGCCTTCTCGACCTGCGGGCTTACTGCCACCAACAACACCAACAACACCAACACAATCAAGCCTGCGAGCGGCTTTCACTCTTTAACTTCCCCACAACTTGCGACGGACGTCTTGGGTTTATCTCAAATCGTTCTCATGCTCAGCCTTGCGACTTTTTACAACCACCGTTATCAATCGATATTCCTCTAGTATTAATTACTACCGGCCGCTTCCCCGCCGTGCTTTTCCTGTAGCCCTGCACCTGTCGCTGCACTGCACAGCCCGCCGTTAAATTGCGGGACGCCCAACCGATCGCAACCGCCTGGCACGTTGCCGTTGAAACCCCCGAATAAACGACTCTCAAACCATTGTAAACGATTATCTTCTTCGATCAGACAATATGGATCACATAAATTATCAAATGTCTGGCATGCCGCCGCCTCCGCCCATCATGCATCAACCTCCCCAAGTCTTTGGTGGCTACGACAATCTACCACAACTGCCTCCCGAAATTGCCGCCCAGATGTTTCCCGACTCAGCGATGCTACTTGACGACCCTAACGAGGCCAAAAGGAGACGAATTGCGAGGGTAAATAATTATAAGTCTATGCTATGGGCATAGTTGGCACTGAGGAACATGTCACTGATCTTGGTTATTTGATAGGCTTGCGACATGTGCCGAAAGAAGAAGATTAAGTGTGACGGAAAGATGCCCTCGTGCACGCACTGCCTAAACTACAAGACAGAATGCATCTTTACTCAGGTCGAGAAGAAGCGCGCACCTCCCAAAGGGTAAGCCCACCACCGACGAACATCGAGGTAGCTTCACATTTACTGACCAATCCGAAGCGCCAAGTATATTGAAGGTCTAGAGAATCGTCTGAATCGCATGGAACACTTGTTGAGACTTTCCGGTAAGCCAATATTCTCTGAACCCCTTCGCTGCTTTCAGAACGCTGATTTTGGTATAGGTCTTATGGATGAGGACGATGACGACCTTGGCGCACTCGAGAAGAAGCTGATGGAGAGAATCAGCAAATCGCGCCAAACGTCAATGGCTATCACATCTACACCAACATCGCCATCTCAAGCTACTTCAGCACCGTCAGCTACGGACGGGGCAGAGACGACACCCCAGAGCTCAATGACTTCGCCAAACCCAGCTGTAAAGGACGACAAGCGCAAGTCTGCAACGCCCGCCACAGCTGCTGACGATGACGAGCATGAGGACAGGGAAGAGGTTGCAGAACTCTCTGAGATGATGTGCTCATTAGTCACCAACAACTATGGAGAAACAAGATACATCGGTGAGTATTTTCTATATTCGGGCTGAACGCCCTGTTTGTGCCGACAATCACTGATATTAGAAAGGATCCTCCTCGGGATTTTCCATCTTTTCGCCCAAGGGCATATCATGGGTTAATTCCAAGACAGGGGACACATCCTTTCAGCGTACCATATCAGACGTCTCGGTCGACGACCACAAGTGGACGAACTGGAAACCTGAGGTCTTTCGTGACCTTTTCCAAAGACCAGTTTTCCGACCTCTCCCCCCGAAGAACGAGGCCTTCTCATTATTGCAAGACTTCTTTGAGAACTTCAACTGCATATTCCCCCTTTTCCATCAGCCCACATTTATGCATCTGGTTGAGCGACAATACTCTTCAGATCCTTACCATGGCTCTGGTTGGTGGGCTAGTCTCAACGTTGCCCTCGCAATCTCTCATCGATTACGCGTGATGAGTAACTTGGTACCTCAAGACGAGGATGACAAAGCTTGGGGTTATCTGAAGAATGCCATGGGTGTCTTTTCCGAGTTGACGATGCGAAACACTGATCTGTTGAGCGTCCAGGCCCTCCTTGGCATGGCCCTCTTCATGCAGGGAACACCCAATCCCCAGCCAACGTTTCTCCTGATTTCCGCCGCTCTTCGCCTCGCCCACAGCATTGGCCTACACAAACGCGGCACCGGGTTCAATCTGAACCCAATCGAGATCGAGCAGCGCAAACGAGTCTTCTGGATTGCATACATGCTCGATAAAGACCTTTGCCTTCGAGCCGGCCGTCCACCCGCCCAAGACGATGATGACATGAATGTCGAGCTCCCAGATGCGGACCCCGCTGATAACATCGGCAATATTCCTCTAGCCGACGGAAAGGGTAAAATGAATCTGTTCCGTGTCATGTGCGAGTTTACTACCATCGAGAGCGAGGTGTACAAACGATTGTACTCGGTCCAGGCCTCCAAACAATCTGAGGGTGAACTTCTTACAACTATTGGAGAGCTCGATGCAAAGCTTGAGGAGTGGAAGGATAGAATCCCTATCGACTTCCGCCCTGAACACGAGATCAAGGCGTCTCACACACCCCTGATCCTTCACGTTGTCATGTTGCATCTGACCTATTATAACTGTTTGACAACAATTCACCGAATGTCTATCCATCGAGGTTACTGGACAAGTCGGCTTTCCAATTATGCTATTCAGGGCCTGAACGCCCGACCGCTCAACCCTAGGGTGTTCAACTCGGCAGCTCTATGTACGCAGGCAGCTCGAGCATCTGTCGCGTTACTCAAATATGTCCCGCAGGGAGACTTTTCATGTGTCTGGTAAGGCAGATATTCACTCATAGTGCATGTACAAACGTTTCGATACTGACCCCATCTTCCAGGCTTATTCTGTACTTCCCCGTCTCAGCGCTCGTGACGCTTTTTGGCAATATCCTACAGAACCCGCTCGATCCGAAAGCCAAATCTGATGTCAAGCTCATGAATATGGTTGTTACATTCCTCTCGATGCTAGGACAGGAAGCTGAGCAAGGTGGTGTGCACCGTATGCTTGGTATCTGTGCCGAGTTTGAACGAATCGCCAAGGCGGTAATTGAAAAGGCTGAGAAGGAGCATTCTTCTAGACGCAAACGCAAGAACCAGGAATCGACCAGATCCTTATCAGAGCATGTGGCCGGTGCAAACAAGAGTTCCACAACCACGCCTGGCACCGGTGCAACTCAGACACCAAGAAATTCAAAGCCGACTGCAACACCTACACCTCCCTCACATTCCAGCTATGCAACTTCTCCTCCATTGAACGAGAATGCTAGCTCTGTCTTCTCTGTGCCTACATCAATGAGCACTAACACGCCGCCGCTTCCTATGGGCGGATGGCCGGAGGAGTTCCCTCAGAATGGAGACTACGATTCATTTGATTTTAACCAAGGAAATATGAATTCTTCACCTGATTCACAAGGAGGCATGTTCCAGCAACCTGTTCTTCCCGCTGATTTGTTTGCTTTACCGATGACTTTGGATTGGAATTGGGCAGAGATGAGCGGAGGTGCCTACCCAACGGTCGAAAATGGAAACTTTGGCCAAGACCAACATGGTCAACATCATCTACCATCTTGATCACAGCAGATGTTGGGGATGTTTTTATATCAACCTGATGGTTGCGTTTTGCGCCGCTCTCGGCACGAAACATGATGGTAGATCATTTTGTGGACAGTCAAAGCGAATAACGAGATACGCGAATACGATACATGAACGGCGCCATGCTAGGAGCACGAATCGAGTTGGTCTTCGCCCACTCTTGTTGCAAGAATGGAGAAGGAGTTTAATCAAGTAGGATATGTAGTCATAATGTCAAATCTCACAACTTTCACCTCGAAGATACAAATATTTGTGAGCTTACATATATAATTCCAAGTATGATTCAAATGATCATCCACGAAGGCACGCTCACAGTAAAGTAATTCATATATATAATTTTCATTAATCGCTCTCGTTGCGTGTACTATACACGCAAGAAGACCTCACCTCGCTATATGAAGAGAGGTGGAGGGAATAGAAAACAGACCAGTAATAACAAAGTAGGCCAAGTCATCGAGTCTGCGGCCCTTTCTCTAGTTGGCATCTAATCCAAAGCAACAACCATAAAGCAACGCAAGACGACAATAATATTCAGAGAACAGCCGGGTGTATTTCCTTTCTGAGCGCTTCCCCGTGTCCGTCCGTTCTTCTCTCTTTTTTTTCTCCCACTCAGACGCTTCTGCAAACCGCCCCCCGCCCTGCGTCACTCGCTGTCTCCTCTCTCTTTCATATTTGATATTTTTTCCCCGAGTCATTTCCCCCTTTCCTTCGCTAAGCCTCCCTGATTCCCAGAAAAGAAACTTGGGCTCGTAAAAGCATCAATGCAAGAAAATAACGACAACGACGAAAAAAAAAAAACAAGTCGCCAAAGAAATCACTCATGTAATTTTTTTTTGTGTGACCGCGGCTTCTGTGTCATGTTACCATATGAAAGGAACATGGGAAGCCGATGCGGTTCAAAGCTGAGAAGGATAGGTGAAAAGACGGATGTAAGAATCCGTGTGGGATTCAAGACAAGGGATGAGAAGGTAAAAAGGATGTGAAAAATAAGACATAAAACAAAAGTAGTAGTAGTAGTAGTAATAGTAGCAGTAGTAGGAAGAGGGGAGGCCGTATCTTTTTAGGATGGAAGAAGAAAAAAAAAGGAAACCGAAAAAGACACAAAACCCTCCTCCAAGAGCATCAACACCTCCTTGCCATCTTGGCCTGTTGCACCCCCCTTTCCCCTTGTCCAAACGCCGTGCTCGTGGGACGAAGAAGCCTGTTCGCTTCGTCCGTGGAGAATGCAGGTAAAACAGAAAGCAGTGAAAAAAGTCAACGTGATATTCACAAAAAGCTGGCAAAAGCGGCCGAGTCATTGCTGGCGTTCTCGGGCATCTTTCGATCAGCTCGAGCTATGGCTGATGCTTGTCATATATCGAACGGCGACATCTCGGACCCGGTTGGTGCAAGTCAAGCAGATGAGCGGCTGGCTTTCATCTCAATTCCAGACCAGTGGACACCTTTTGGTGAGATTGACCAAGAGCAACGGGAAAGCCCCTGAAGGGGATGAAAGCAGCACAGTACTACGCCTTCAAAGGCGACTCCCGCAGGAGACTTCATGCGCCAACCATGCCCGGACCGTAACTTTGCTGGCGCATAGCACTAGGATAAGGCGATGCATTCCCGGAGTTCTGCCTGTTGTGTCAGCTGGACCAAGTCAGATATAAGTAATGAGTTAACAAACCTTCTTCCGTCGCTTCTGGCTACCCTCGCCCTCGCCAGTGGAATAACCGCCTTCCATATCATCAGGGAAACCCTCGCCGTAGCCCTCAAAACTGCTGTCCCCATAGGTACGCTTCTTGATGTTGCGCTTTGGTCTGTTGGGATCGTTCGCGGCGTTTCCCTGAACTTTTAACCGGCTGACCCCAGGAATGTTCAAAGGAGTGTTCGGAGCAGTCGGTCTGGCCGATGATGGTTGCTTAGTGCCGTCTCCGATTGTTGGTGCCAATTCCCCCAGTACCGATGTGTCCCATACACTCTTCGGTATGGGACCTTTGCTCATAGTTACTGCTCGTCCCAGGCTCGCCAGGGTAGCTTCTGATAGACCATCTCCGATCTCTCGGCCCTTGACCTGGTGTACGTCCCATTCTAGATCAGGTACCATCATCATGGCCATGAATTCTGACGGCACATTGTCTTTCCTCCTTTCGACATTCCAGTGACCGGCGACACCTAGTCGCTTGATATGGCCCTTGTATGTCTGCCGTAGAGCGTTCTTCTCTCCGTTTGGTTTCTCCCGGGCCAGTTCGGCGGCTAGGTCGCTCAGGTTGAACATCTCGTAGAGATCCTCTGTGGTTCTCGGTAATGATTCCGGATGGGCTAAAAAATGAGCTGCATGTCAACATACAAAATTCTCTAACGGCAATCACGTAATTCCTGAAGCTCTGTGAACAGAAAAAAACCAGCGCACATGCGCTGAGAGTAGAGGGAATAGGGCTGCGAAGGGAGTCTTACGAGTTTGGCAAAGTAGGTATTTCTTCCCCACATCAAGATGTAGGTCCTCAATGCCCAACTTGCTTTCCTCGACGTGAACCTTCTTCTGCTCGCGGCCGCCGCCATCATCCACAGAGCGCTTTCGCTTGTTGGGGGAGTCGTCGGCCATGGTAACGTCGTGGTGCGAGGCGCTTCCGTTGACGCTGTGTGCGGGAGTCGGTAGGGTGCTAGCCGTGCCGGTTGTTGTCATGGAGGTGACCACGCTCAACACGGGCTCCGAGGTCCCGGACGACAATTGCGATGGACTCTGAGGCGTTTGGGGATGGAACGACATGGTGGAGTTCTCCTCAAAGGGAGGGATTCCCGGCGAGAGTCGCGCCGGTCGCCAACCGAGATTCGCTGCACTCCGCTTCTTCAGCTAAACGTCATGCACTGGATTTTCCGTCTCGGCTCGGTGATAGTGTAGTCGCTGATACGTCAAAGGTATCTAGGGATCGAGGAAAGGGGTATCGAAATTCGCGATATCGTTAAGGAATGGGC
Source organism: Fusarium penzigii (assembly GCA_013623535.1). Taxonomy (NCBI): domain Eukaryota; kingdom Fungi; phylum Ascomycota; class Sordariomycetes; order Hypocreales; family Nectriaceae; genus Fusarium; species Fusarium penzigii. Next base: position 15,618 of record JABFFC010000404.1, read on the forward strand.
GAGCGTCAGTGCGGAGTGAGGGTTGACGTCGAAGAGGCTGAATAGTAGGTTAGTTGATGGAGGTTGAATTGAGAGGCGAACGAGGTGGTGAAGGTGTGGAGTGGAATGAGGGAGCAAAACGTTGAGGCCTGAAAGATGAGGCAGACGCTCTGCAGAATTCGAGCAGGAACTTGAAGGGCAGGTGCAGACAGGAGCCCCCACCCCCTCAACCTCCACTGAAGTCAGGTTCGGTAAGCCCAGCGTTCGCAGGCCTTTGCGCTGTATTTTTAGTGGCTGGATCCCCCCCTTAGAAAGAAAAAAAAAGGAAAGAGGTTTCTCCCTGGCTCCTCAGAAACAAAGACAAGCCACACACGCAGTTAAAAGTACGTACTAATCTTTGATAGATTTCCATTTACGGCCTGTCTTTCACACAAATAGGTTGTGTTAGGTTTCCATCCGATCTCCAAAAACATCTTCTTCAGTTCTGTTCGGCTTTGGCTTTGGCCTTGGCCTTGCGCCACCTATTTCTTTCCCATTCAATGCCCGTAACCTTGAGTCTCAGGCATCACATCACAGTCCCCATCTCAGAAGCTGTGGGTACAGTCAGTCACATGACCTTGAAAGTTTCCGCAATATTATCCAACTTCACCTGGAAATTTTTCTAGCCTTCTTTTTTCTTTCTTCTCTTCTATAATCCAAGACCACTAGTCCATCCCTCAAAACATCGTCAGTCTGCGCCGACACTGCTCGATCACATTCGTGACTGACACAATCCGGGATGTGTGGTCGAGAAGACACTTTTGTAACCTTGCCTAAAACCATCATCACGAGGGCCCCTCGTGCGGCTGCCATGATGCGGTGATGACCTGATGCAAGTGACATTTATTCATCTTGAACTTTGCTGTGATGCTAGGCGTTGAGTGTGTGTCGTTCCAGCACATACAATATCACAACTGCGTGATTGTATGAGTGGCTATCGCAACGTTTGTTGATACCGTCCCATGACATACTGCCCGGGTTTGCTTGGCTTACCATATTTGTATAGTAAGTTACTGGAATATCCTGAACTTTGCTTGCTGTCATATCTCGCGGGATGAGAAATATCTTGCATCTGGTAATCCTATCATACCATTTCGTAGTTTTCAGCTTGCTGATAACCACTTGGTCGTTGGAGGAAAAATTGGCATTTCTGATACGAGACCAACCAACTGCTACAGTTCCTCGCAGCCTTGCACTATGGAACATCAAAGCTGACTGGGTCATCTTTGCTAGGTTGTTGGATCTCATTGCAGATTTATTCCCAGTGTCATTCACACTTCATGCTTCACGCTTCACTCAATTACACATATTCTACGATGAGTTGCAAAACAGCCACTCCAGAATGAACTGGCCATGTTGTGTGCACTGATGCATGTAGACTTCCTAGTTTTCCATGCAATCCAAGCATTAATAAACTATCCTAAACGCGCCTAGCTATCAACCCTTTTCTTCTTGATTCGAGCTAAATGCAATGAGGCCGATCTGGAAAACCAAATCCAGCTGGTCCCAGATTATAAAACAAAGTCAGAACTTGCGCCAACCAATCCGTTTCCCCCCTTTGTCCTTCTTTGTACCCAAATCAATATCATCATCATGCAAAGGCCAATCTAGCACCATGTACTTAGGGAAAAAAAAAGGGAGAATAAAAAAATGTACCGAATTATCACCACCAACAATCGTGTTTCTGTACTTCAAGTATAGACACGAGCCAGTCCTCTGTTCCAGCAAATGTGATAACGATATAAAAAAGGAGAGTAAGAAATAAAAAGAGAGACAAAATGAAGTATGTTGAACCAGCCTCAGAAAGTACAAGATAGATTGGTTTGAACCGGTCAAGTCATAGAAAGTATTATAACAAAGAGGAACAACTGGAAGTGTCCAGCAGCCAGGGAAGGGTGAAAAGGTTTTAGAGCACGTTTATAACGCTTGCATTGCGGTCTCCAGTTTCTCAGGCAAGGTGATTCTTGTCTGCGGGTGATTCGTATGCATAACCAGGTCGTGAAACCTGTGTCATGGGTGCAGGCTGGTACAGGGGAGGATGACGGCCGCCTTGGCTGGGGCTTGCATCCGGGCCTCGATAAGGAGCATAATCGACAGCGTCCCCGCTCCATGACATACCCGAACGAAGGGGAGATTGTGATGATTCGGATCTAGCTCGAGGTGCCGTCTCTCGAAGGTGATGAGGCTGTAGAGGATGGGGGCTCTGTCGGTTTACTTCTGGAGGAGGACAAGGGACGCTGCCTTGTTGCATGAAGGGGTTCGAGGTTCTGGGGTTGGCGCTGAGCGGCGTGGGAAAGGGGCTGCCGTAAGGGAAACGGCTAGTCGAGGGAGTTGAGGCAGGAGACATGATGTCCGAGTTGCTCAGACTAGCAACAGGACTGAACCCAATCCCTCCGAATCCCGGGGTAAGGCATGTGGATGAAGGATGTTTGTGCAGCTCTGCCCTGCGCACGTCAATGGCCGGAGGTCTCATCATCTGTTGGGCGTACGAGTGGGTGTTGACATCTCCGATAGTTGGTGACGGAGCTCCCAGACCATGAACGGCACCATATGGCGAGTGCAAAGCCTGAACGTTGTCGAATCCTTCAGGGACGGCTCTCATCCTAACCACCCGGTCGCGGTCGTCGACGTTCAGACGCTTGATCTTGGCACGCACATATACAATGAGCTTCGGACTATTCTCGATATCCTCCCGGACTAGCATACCTGTTTTGGAACCAAACCTGAACCTGCCGGGGACTCAACCCTGGAATCTCCCTCGAGAGGCGTTCTCGGTGGCCTGCATCCGGGTGAGGTTGCTTTGCGAACTCGCTCATTAGAAATCGTGTCTGTTGGTGGGTGAGTCTACAACTGTTAGTATCTGCCACCGAATCCAGGCACCGTGGTAACTAACCGAAAACGCTTCATCTTACGACGAGCTGCGGCTCGTTCAGCTGGGGTCTGAGCATGATTCTCTCCTCCATCGAGCATATCCTCCTCGTCATCGAGCTCGTCATCCTCTTCTTCCTTTGCAGAACCAGCGCGGTCTTCGGGCTTTCGTTGGCCCATCAACGATCCGGAACTCTGCCCTCCGAAACCTCGAGAGCTTGCGAATTGACCTTCCAGTCCCATATGCCGGTTGCTTCCGGGTGCCGCCTCGGTCGTCGACGAGTTCGTGGCTCCAAAACCGGCAATTCCATGGGGATGATCCCTTGATCTCACATCAGCTGGTTGGTGGCCAATATTATGTTGAGTAGATAAGTTCTGCTGGGTTTGAGTAAGAGGCTGCATCTGAATGCCAAGCGGGTTGCTCTGGGCTTCATTTCCGATCTGCCCTGAAGGTTGTGCAAGACCGTGGCCAATTGTAGCAGACGACCTGTGTTCATGCCAGTTGGAAGGTGTCGACACTCCAATGCGAGTGTTGTACTGATTTGACATAAGTGAACCTGCTAGTTTGTGAGGAGGGTCGTATTTAGCAAAAGGCCAACGGTTCGCTTCTGCCTCGTATTGCCGGGTGACAAGCATCTAGACGGAAGAGAGAAGTGAAGGATTGCGACGATGGCTGTTTTTGTATCGGTATGAGAATGACTGGGGGTCACGGAATGGCTGCCGTAGGTATCAGATGAGTCGACACAGTGCAGCACAGAGTTGATTCTGGTGACAAAGCAGCTGTGTAGGCGTCACGGCCGTTTGCAGCCCTCGTGGGCGATGAGAAGTTTGGGTGAAGAAGAATCAAACAACCAGCAGCACGAGTATGCCGGCAATCGAAAGTAGAGTGAAGAGTGCTGTGGTAAAGGTCCTGCAAGAAAGCGTGAAAGAACGAACGAACGAACGAAAAGGCGCAACTCCAGCTGGCAGTGTCCTCTCAGAGGAGAGTAAAGGAACGTGAAGAAAGGAAGGTGGATGAAACGCAGTTTAAGATATTGGCATTGAGAGAATGGAATAGAAGATCTACGGCAGTGAAGAAAGAAAAACCAAGCGGGGGGCTCAATGGAGGCAAACTCCAAGTAGCATGAAGCTGAGCATATAAAGTATAAGTTCGAGATAGAAAAACGGTCCTCATGTGGGGATGATGGATCAGTCTGTGTGCAAAAGCCGTGTCCGCGACTGGGACGTCCTTGCAGAGGGGTCCTAGGAGTGCCATGATCGGGGATGTCCCTGCCAGGAAGCAAGTTTGTATGCGTGTTGTAGTACGTATACAACAAGGGAGCGACTCACGCTGGAGGAGAATCGCTGGACGAATGATCAGGATTCTGTCTGAGTGTCCAGGGGCCCTGCAATGTGGTGGAAACAAGTGAGGGCGGGGATGTTTAGAGCGGTACAGTAACTTGGCAAAGCAAAGGAAGGCAAAGCAAAGCAAAGCAAAGCAAAGCGAGTGATCCAGCTTACGTTTGAAGTCCATCAATCAGTGCGTCGCACTCTCATGGATCAGGCTTCATTTGGTCCGCCGGCTTATTTTGTGGTTGTTGATCCGAAACAAAGCCCGGCGTACGCTGAAGACACTCTGACCTTTTGTCTGCGAGTATGTTGGTTTGACGTTGTATTCAAACAGATTCGTTGTCGGCATGGATAACTAACTCGTTGAAAGCAAAAGCCTTATTTTGTTTTATTTAATTTTTATTTGGGCGTTGGTGTATTGTAGGATTCATAGATGAAACCGCTGGCCGCTCTAAGTCGATCCCTGAATGGCCAGTCTTCCAAAGGCACACATCAAACCGGCTGGTACATTGACAAGACTCGCACAGCATCAGACACGACCAGCCCAATAAGATTGCCTCAGACGATTGTCGAATAAGCAACTCTGTAGAAGGGACAAGGTGACCATGGTCCTTCATTACATTTGACTTTGAGTTGGCTCTGTGGTTGCGGTTTTGTCATGTCGAACCCCTGTCGTAAGTTTGGGCGTTGAGCAAATGAAAAGATGAAGAGCCTCCCAAAAAGGGGTGTAGGTGCCCCGGTCAAAAGAGGGGAGAGGGTGTGAATAACATTTAAGTTAGTTAGTTAGTTAGATGCTAATTGCTGTATGCCTTGTTTTGAATCAGTCGAATCGGCAGCAAGCAGAGAGTTCTACATCCTTACTAAAGCAGAGAGCTTAGTACGCATGTGGTAATAACGGAAGCCGTTGAGATTTGACCTAGATTTGGTTGAAAGGAAGACCCTGCCAGCGAAGAGTATCTAGAACAATTAATAGAATGAAGGGGCGATACGATGGGGGCAAATCTCGCCATGATCACCAACTTCCCCAGTAGGCTTATGGGCAGGGCTGTGTCTTGTCTGTACATATTGTAATTACTGACTGACAAAGCAGCCAGGTTCAAGTTGAGGAAAGGGACTCTAATTCGCATAGTGAGGCGACAAGACGTACGAAGTACGCACGAGCGCATCAGTGTATGTCGGCATAAATCATTGAGGCCAGCAATGAGACACTGGCCGCATCTCACTACCTGGAGTGTCTGTGAGCCGCTGCATGTTTTCGACTGCAGAGGACGGAAATTTTGCAATGCGCCATGGCAAAATCAAACTCTCTGTTCAGTAGGCATCTTTGCTTTTCTCCTCTTCTCCCATGTCGACTTGTGGGGATGTCTGGGCATATTTGATTCTTCGCTCATCACTCACGCCCTCCATCTCGCAATCTAATACTGTGTGAGTGATCTCAAACACGAGTTCAAATCAACTAGGGCTGCGCAAGGAGCCCGGAGAGGTCGGCACTTGGGAAAATCAGGGGCGATTGTTATTGAACGGCAGCAACGTTAGATGGCTGTGTGTGTATGTGCGTATGTGCTGTGGTGTTTGTGGTGTGTGTGGCTGAAGCAGCGGGACGGCAACAAAATGATAAAAGGCGGCCGTTTGGGCTTCTATCCCGCTCGGTATCGTGGGTCGAAACAAGCTGCGATGCAACGAAACGCCGACCAAGTGTTCTATTTGCGGTACGACCATGATCCTTGAAATGAAATGTTGTGCTGCAGGTTGAAAGAATTTCTCATGGTCTTTTTGTTTTCCTATTCTCCATCCATATTGCATGACGGATGAATGGTACGCTTCCCGTAGGTTAGTCGGCAGGTATACCTTGGAGGAGGCGGGTGTTGGCTACCTTAACCTGTGTGTGAGCTTAGATGATGGGGATGCCGGAAAATGAGAAGGAGTGATAACCCGCAGCCCCCACCCATGTACCGAAGGAAAGTGTCTGCCCTGCCGCCGATCACCCTGATCAGTCGTACCCATGCCAGGCCAGGTCATGTAAGATGAGTTGCACTGTCTCTTGATGTCTCTTTCCTTGTCAAGCAAATTGACATCTCGCCAACGCTAAGATTGAGGCAGGCGCGATGATAAACTTTTTAAACGCCCACTAGACTTACATAAGGGATGCAATTACGGATATAATAATCCTGAGGTGCTTGCCTGCCTGTCATCTCACGAACCCCAACAATTGATAGGATAGTAGATTTGCCTTTGTCAACGGCCCTACCCCTGGTGATCCTGGTGTTCCTAGTTCATCCAACCTCCATCATCAAAACCCACCCTAAAAATCAAGGCCCAATCAGGCTCTTCACAGTCGTACAAGCAACAACGGCGGCATTCTCGCTGCGGCTTTGCGGCTGCGACTGCGACTGCGACTACGGCCACGGTATTTGTCAGGGCGAAGTGTTGCGGCCGATTACAACCAAGGAGGCTGCATCTTGATCCCCGATTAAAAAAGCACCGCAGCTGCAACAAACGCTCGATTTATGTGGGCCAATGAGAAAAGTACTGGCGCTGTTGCCGTCAGGGGGTTTCAGACTCGTGAGTCGAGTAAATCTGATGACGAGGCCTGGGCCCTCTCATACAAGCCCAACCCTTGGTCTCGTCATGCATGGACTTGATCCTCTTCATCAGTCCTGACTTATCATTTTCTCGCAAACCCAGCCTGGCTTGGAGACATGAACGATGGGCAATTCCGAAGCCAAGCCAAGCCAACATGGTCCAATACAAGCTAACAAATCCCTGGAAGCTTAGCTTATCACGTTTCTTCTTTGGCCACGATTCCACGGTCTTGAGGATCATAACACCGATCGATAAGTTGGAAGGGTCAACCTATCGACATGAACGTTGGAGCTATTGATGTGCAATATCGGGAGTTGATGATTAACACACCAAGTTTTTTTTAGTTTCTTTTTTCGATTCGTCACTTCTCGTTCCTTAGTAACCGTTTGTTGTCCACCTCAGTCGCTACTTTGACCTCATTGCTTCTAGAACCAGATGTACAAACAATCATCTAACAGGGCACGGCCAATCTATCATGACCATTGTGTTTCATACGCTCCCTTGCATTCCTAGAAACACCACGGAGTAATTGAGGTTGAGCCATCGATGGCTTCATCTTGTCTAACCTCTCATCTCTCGCCCTGCAGGCCGGAGTCTGGAGCTTAGTCTACAAACCGACACTTCTTGTTGTCTTTATCCGATCAGCCGCAAGCAGACTGCCATTCAAATAAGAAAAAGATAGCGAATACATGAAACGATACGATGCATGACCAGCCATCTCAGCCTGTGCGCCTGTGGCTACTACATACTTAGATATACCAACCGAGGTGCTCGTCCTACCACACTTCTCAACCAACTTGCTATGAAATATCAACTGGGCACTGGGGGCTTTCAAGCTGGACGAGGAGTTACAGCCCGGACTCGTGTTCACGAGCCGGCTTAGTGCGTATTATTGCAAGTACAAAGCCGCTCATTCGGAAACAGAAATGTCCTTGTCATGTAGGACAGCGTTGAGTCATTCACGCAATACTGTATTGACCTCGTAGCTTGTAAGATGCGTATCATCTCGTAACAACTAATTACTCGATCCAGGTACCAGTTTTTGTTGCTGTGGTTTCTAACAAGGTTCCTCGTCTGATTGACCAACCTTCGTGTGAGACCTCATATTTCCAATAAGCAACCTTCACAACATCATCTCGCTACAATTCGGAACTGGTGATTGTGTACAATCTCTTACACAGCGACAGTCGAACAAAAGATCACAACTACGCTCCAGCCTTGTCAGACTACACTACCTGGGAGTGTAATTCAATACCGTTGTGCTGTACTATGGCCACACCCACACCCTTGACTGCAAGATTTCAGGGGCGCCATCCCCGCTCATGGAAGCTCTCCATCAAATACCGACAGTATGCAATTACCTTACACATGTCTCATTTCATGGCCCAGAAATCCCCAGATACCCTAATGAAGCGACCTCCGATTTCCGATGAGATTGCCTGCTGTAGGATCGTTCGATTGTCGAACTTTTAATCAACTTTCTAATCAGCGCCACATCTGAAGCTAGTGTACAGCAGCACACCCGTCCAGAATAGCATCACTCCTCATAATCAGAAGCAAAGATGTGTGTTTTATTCTGCTTCTCTCCTGTGTCTCAAACCTGCCAAGTTTTTCTTCGTCTTCTCCTTCTTCTTCTTCTTCTTCTTCTCTCTGTACAACCTTTCGCTATGAAAGAAGGACGGAGAAAGGGGGACGGGAAGTTCTCTTCATAAAGCTTGTGGCCCCTTGAAGGGGATACCATACTCAATTACCCTTGATCATCTCTGAAACCAGCCCATATTGAGGAAATAACCTAATTTCTTCTGCACATGGAAACTTGAGGAAACCATCACAAATCACGTTACCCTGAAGGAGGGTTGCTTTCGGAACTCATCCATTATGTTATTCATGCACCAGGCACAGAACGGCCCATGGTTCTTGCAATGTTCACGGGGACCAGTATGAGGTAAGGTAGGGTAAGTTAAGGCAAGGCAAGGAGAGCGTCACAAAAGATTGGAACTGTAACTTGGAATCCGTTGACATTTTGGCCCCCAGTTCGGTTCTCTCTCGAACCACGCCTTGCTTTCTTTTTTTTCTTTGTCTAATAATCATAGAAACCTTTCCCGCTCTTCTTGCCGTACCAGCCAGCATTAACCATGTTCTTGAGCAAGACACTAGGTCTATACTTGGAATCAGCAGTCTCCTCGTACAGCACTTTCATGATTGAGAGGCAGGTATCAAGACCGATGAAGTCTGCGAGCTGGAGTGGGCCCATGGGGACATTGGTTCCATTCTTCATGATGGCGTCGATGGAGTCTCGGTCGCCCACACCTGTCTCGAGGCAAATGATGGCCTCGTTGATGTAGGGCATTAGGATGCGGTTGGCAAGGAAGCCAGGAGTATCAGCCGACACGGAGGGGATCTTGCCCATCTTCTTGCAGAATTCAATCGCCGTATCCAGGGTATCCTGGCTCGTCTGCAGGCCGCTGATGATCTCGACGCCCTTTTGCACGGGGACAGGGTTCATGAAATGTGTTGAGACAACGCGGGAAGAGTTTGTGGTGTCGGTAGGATCGGTCGTAGTGGCGGCTGCGATGCGGGTGATGGGAATGGACGAAGTGTTTGTAGCTAAGACTGCATGCTTTGGGCAGATCTGGGCAAGCTTGCTAAAGATGTCGAACTTTAGGCTGGGGATCTCGGGTACGGCCTCGATGACCATGTCGGCCGACGATAGATCGTCCATGCTGGTGCTAGAAGTCAGGAGAGATCGGGCCTTGTCGGCCTGCTCCTGAGTAATTCTTGATTTGGAGACATCCTTGGCAAGAAGTTTCTCTACAAAGGCCATACATGTCAGTAATCAGTTATGACAGACCCGTTGATACATGTTATATGGTCATACCAGCAAAGGCGAGGCCCTTGGCAATGGCCTTGTCTGAAGTGTCGATAAGAGTAACGGGAACCTGGGCTTTTTGAGCTGCTACGAGAGCAATTCCGAGTCCCTATGTGGAAGTCAGTTGGGGGATTTCACTCAAGCTTTGTTTCGCAAAAGGACTGACCATCTGACCAGCTCCGATGACACCCAGCTTCTTGATCTCGGCTGCAGCGTACTGTCGAGGGGAAGAGCTGAAGCAGCGCACCTGGCGCATCGCACCCGTTGTGCGCATGCGAATTACTGAGGATGCCATTTTGTGGTAAAGTAGTAATTAATTTATAAGCCAGTCAGCAGGAAAGAAAGAGGTAATCCTGAAAATGTAGAGCTTGTGGGTGTAATTATTCTTGATCTAATCATGAGATACAGAAAGCCAGGTCAGACAGACAGGTAAGTTATGCCATCATAGCTGCTTTATCTATACCGATAACATGCCTGTTCGAGTGTTGAGTACACGGGTAACCTCGGCATGTCCCGGTCAAACTTCATCATGTGCCGACACAAGGCCGCTGCGCAGTTGCTGTAGGTACTGTACCGGTAGTAACAGCGGTCCGTGAGTACCTATCGGCCACTGCCCGCATTGTCCGCACTTGCCTATCTTATCTTATCTTATCAGTAACTGCCATTTAAACACGCTTGGCATTGAAACGCGTCTCTACGCGTCTCCCTTGCGGGAATGAAGCACCTACAGTTCAGAAATATTGTCAAAATTAATTCTGCCCCACGACATGTGACGTTTCCAACAGCAACTAACAATAAATCAGTTGATATTCGATTGCCATAATGGAAGCTTTGGATGGCACAACTGATATCGTGCACCCTGAAGTAAGAGCACACATCAATAGTCTTGTATCAGCTGTAAGTTTCATTGTCTCCTATTCTCCCAAGCAGTGTTACCCAGGTGATGAAGCTTCTATGCTAACCAACCCTCTCAGCTTGGTGGTATCAGTACCGATGATGATGGCCGCTATCAACTTGGAGACGATGCCCTCGAGGTTCTCCGCGACCTAAAACGATGGATACGACTCTACGATGAGAAAACGAATCGTATGGACGTCGCACGATGTATCTACGAGGCCAACTTGATCGAGGGTGACTTGCTCCCGATCCTTGCGACATGGCCTGAAAACGCCATGGACAGCAAGTTCAAAGCGAGAATAGCCCTTGCTTGTATCGAACTCGCTGTTCCTTTGACATGGCCCATGGAGAAGGATCGAGAACGCATGACGCTCAACCATCATCGACATATACCCGTTCTTGAGCTAGCACAGGTGGGATATAAGCGTGCCATCATCAACTTTGATGGTGCTCGTATTCTTCACACAGCTGTTCGACTCGCCCTTCCCTCGATGGCTATCCCGATTGGCGATCGAACAGCCCGTGACCAGGGTATCATCAAACTGGTCTTGTTCTTTCTTCGCAACATGGCCATGATCGAACCACCCCGCAATGTCAAGTACGACGGAGACGAGTCACAGATTTCAAGATCAGCAACTATTGATGCTTTTTCGTACCAAGACATCTTCCTCGTTCTCCTCACCCTCGCATCAAATATGGGAGAGGACTTTCGGACAGAGGACACATCGGTAATGGAAATCATCTACCACTTGGTCAAGCAGGTCGATATCGAGAAGCTATTCATGGATGAACAGCAGGTTAGCAAGGCCAGAGCTGGAGAGCTGGCTGCTATGATGAATAAGGAGTCTTCCATGTTGAAAGCATACAACCGCAAAGGCCCTACTCGACACAATCGATTCGGCACCATGATATGGGTGAAGCGGGAAGATGGCAAAATGTCTTCCCTCTCAGGACAAGACGCTCTTGCTGATGCTTCAATGCGAAATCAAAAGATGGACAGCTCCAAGACGTACAAGCCCCCACGACGAACTCGCAGGGCGGACAAGGATGAGAGGGACCTGGGCCAACCATCTAAACTCAACGCACGGGCAAGCGACCAGCTACGGAATTTTGTCAGCGAGTTTCTGGATTCTGGATTCAACCCTCTGTTTCAGCACGTTCGAAAGTCGTTGGATCGAGAGGCGCCTCACGTCATGCAATATCACAGACGGCAGTTCTTCTATCTGGTGGCATGGTTTCTAGAAGCAGAACGCACTAGGCGCAAGGCTAGAAAACGATCTGGAGATGCAAGCCAAGAGGACGTGAGTAGCTTCAACCTCGTTGCTGGTGTATTAAACCAAGAGATGTTTATCACCCTCAACAAGGCCCTGCACGAGTCTTTCGAATACAAAGATTGGCCTGAACTAGCGGCAGTGATGCGTTGCTTTACCCAAATCCTCTTGACCGTCCAGGAAATGTCAGAATCTGGCAACGAGGACAACGAGGAAATCGCAGAGAACGTCCTCAGCCGTATCTTTTACGAGGAATCTACCCACGATGCAGTCGCCAACATCATTAGATTTTACAAAGATCAAGGGTTCTATTACCTTGACGCAGCTACTGAGCTGGTTCATCACTATCTGCGTATTTTGGAATCATACTCCAAGCAGAACGTTGATATGCAAGTCCGTTCAAGGAAACGGAGTCGGCAGAAGAAGAAGAAGGCGGCGGATGCTGCTGGTGATGAGAATGAAAATGATGAGAATGACGATTCAGAAAACGATGCGGCGTCTGCCGAAAAAACTACCAAGGAGCGCAAATTCAACTTTCATAAATTTGCATCCAAATTCACTCCCCAGGGCGTGGTCGATACATTTGTCAAATTCACCAAATACTACAACGATCTCAATGACGCCCAACTGAAGCGTGCCCATCGTTATTTTTACCGCGTCGCGTTCAAACAGGAGGCCAGTGTCATGCTTTTCAGGGTCGACATCATTCATCTCTTTCACAATATGATCAAGGGCCCTACTGCATTGGATAAATCCAGTGGCGTGTACAAGGAATGGGAGGAGCTGGTTAAGCAGATCCTACGCAAGTGCTTCAAGAAGCTCGAGCAACGACCGGAGCTGATTATCGAGATGCTCTTCAGCAAGCTCTCCAACACGGCATTCTTCCTCGAGTACGGTTATGAGCGACAGACTGTTACAACAACTAGCAAGCCCAGACCCGGAGCGGAACTTGTTTTCAAGAACACCGAAGAGCCAGATCGACAGGTAGCTATTGCGGTGGGTGCTTTATTGGACAAGAATCATGGGGATCATGTTACCTGGCTCAAGGCCGTTCTTGAACAGGCTGAGAGTGAACGAAGAGCATGGGAAGCTGCTGAAAGCGCCATGGCCCAACTTGCCCCGTCTCAGGAGGGGGAGGATGAACCTCCGCCTGAACCAGAACCCAAGAAAGCACCAATATTCTGTAAGTCACATTGTGCACAGGTCCCTCCATCATATCGTCACTCTGCTAACCAGATACAGATGTCCAACCTGACGATAAGGAACGACGTCAGGCTATATTCAAAAACTCCCATCTTCGTCTTTTGATGAACCTCGCTGGCATACGACTCCTGGACCAATCGTCAGAAGAAACCCCGGAGTCTAATTGGATCATCCCTGGAGAGGTATCATCAAGCGCCCTCAAAGATACGATCCACTATGTCAGTCAGGCTGAGTTCAACCCCCCAACATTTGATGAGGGTGACCTTGCGGAGGACCAACTCAAACGCAAGCCAATACCACGCAAAAAGGCCGCCTTTGACGACGACGAAGAAGGTGAACTCGATGACTTTCTCTTCGCGCCGGGAGGTCCCACTACACACAAGGTTATTGACAATACAAATAAACCCAAAAAGACACGGAAACGACGTCGTGGTAGCCAAACGATGGAATTGAACAACGAGGAATTAGAGGAGAAGATACGTAAGCGGCGAGAGCGCGACCGTCAAAACGCTCGTCGAGTCAAGTCAGCTCTCCATGTCCGAGAAGGCGACGATGAGTTCGACGAGGAGCAAGACAAAGCCTTCTTTGCCAAGGAGCGCGAAATGGCGGCCCTTATTCGAGCAGCGTTGGCAATACCCGAAGAGCCCGTCGCTCCTAAAAAGAAATCAAGAACCGTTGTAGAAAGCGATAGCGATGACAGCGACAAAGAGGACGACGATGATAATGGCGGCGAGGAAGATGACGATAGTGATGGAAGCGACAAGGACCAAGATGATTGCAGTGACGAAGAGGGCGAAGAAGAAGACGATGACCTGACTTTCCTCCGTAAAACTCTGGGTAGTCAAGTCGATGTGGGTGATGGGTCATCCAATGGAGGGGCACGCAAGAAGCGGCGGTTAAGCAAGTCGCCAGCGGAAGAGGAAAGCGAAGATGTCGCCATGAAGGAAACAGAGAAGGATGCAGACGAGGATGAGGACGTAGCACCCGTGCCGCAAAGAAGAAAAAGAGTTAGGGGTGGTTTTGTCGTTGACAGTGATGATGATGAATAGATGTTTGTCCTGAGTCGTTAGAATATGTAACATTAGCTGGCGTTAAGGTAGACTTGGAGTTACGAGGAAGGGTACCCATGGTATTTGGAAAGGTAGCAAGAGCATGACTAGTCTCAGAGGTACGAGACAAAGGGAAATAAACCAATACATACATACATACAACAGGGTTTCAGATGCCACGACGTATTTTAATTAATATGCTATTCTATGAATCAGGATGTATCATCTGTATAGGTATGTGTATATCCTCCTACTTTCCAATGTCGGGGTATCTTCAACTGCTCGTCCCTAACCAACAATACTTTGTCCTCTACTTATTACGTCTCCGTTCTTTGATGCGACCGCCTGTCGAGACTTCTTCTCCTAGTCGCTGTACTCTGACCCGAACCAACCTGACCAAGCTCTGCCAAGTCTTCCTGGCTCTTTCTAGGAGCTCCAGGGTGAGCAAACACGCTGTCTCGGTGGCTGGGACGTCGCAAAGGGTCTTGCTGGGACATTGAACGGCTGGGAAGGGTTGACGTCTCGTTGCTAGGACTGCTATCGTCGTCGCCATTCCAAGAACCTCCAATTCCTTCCATCGTAAATGGGGATGCAGTCGCCTCGTCGAGAACAGCCAGTTCTTCAGGCAGGAAAATGCGTGGTAGAAGCCAGGCACGGATGGGGATCAGAGCCATGATGAAGACGGGAAAGCCAACGGCGGCGACGGTCTGTGTAATGGCAAAGGTAGCACCAAAACCAATAAGCTCGATAATGACAAACTTCCAGATGGCGGAGCGGCGGCGAATTTGGAGAAGAGGCGACGAGGCGGGAGTGAGGGCTTGGTCTCGAGCAAGAAAGACAAGCTTGGAAGTGATGCCATTTCCTTCAAGAGCTTGCACTCCCATGATAAAAAACAGGCCAGCGAGAACTCCGTGAGGGATGAGGTGAAGAACCACCAGAAGAGGGCCAGACATGGTACCAAGTGTGAGAAGTCCCTGAGCGAGATTCGAGAAACGTTGCTCGACTACGTGAGTAGCTTCAAAAGAATAACCTCCACCCTGTGGGTTACCATTCTCATCATCATCCTTGACGGCTTTGGTGACGCAGAGAGACTCGGTATGAAAAGGAGCTTGAGGGATTAGGCCGTTGGGAAATGGAAGGCCCAAGATACCTGCGATACCGGTGGTAAGGCCAAGTAGGAAAAGATCCCAGTGAAATCCAGCGGGTTTGCGGAGGGGAAACTCGCTTCCCTGGGCGATGAGAGAAGAAACTACGTTTTGGTTAGTTTGGTAATGTATATGCAGTGCTGAACAGGATAATGGAAATACCGTTATGATCAAACCAAAACAAAATAGTCAAGAGAATTGCAAAGGGCAAAGCCAAAAAGATATGACCAACGCTGAGATCCCAAAAATTGACAAGCCAATCTCGATCCGTTGTAGGCATGAAGGCTATGCTAGTAGGCAGAACCTCCAGATGAACATTGGACATACGGCCTATGTGAACGAACCCGGTAAAGAAGATAAGTGTCAAAGGCGTGCCGTAATCTTTAAAGAACGTGCGGATGGGATGACGGAAGAGGCTACTGGAGCCAATCTCCCCACAGATGTAAGCAACCATGAAAAGGAGCAGAGCCGCAACTATGGAGAGATAGAATGAAGCACCATCTCCGAGGGCTTGAAGGACCTGGATCCCTTTTTGAAGATAGATGAAGGCCACGTAGAAGCCGAAGATGTCACAGGGGAATCGTGTAACCCAACGAAGCCAGTTGCATGAATTAGTGACGGCAAGGATCCAATGTAGGATGAGAGACCATCTGGAAGGTCTGTTAGAGTTGATGCAGGAAATTTGAATGTTTTCGTCTCAATAACACCACTTACATGCCAATCCAGCACATGAAGCCAATATAGTTGACGCCTGTAGGCTTCATGATATCATAGACAGTGCTGTCGAAGAGTCAGTCTGTAATCATTAATTGATCGGTCATGTCCCATACTAGTTGAAGACAGTGATTGGCCCTAAGGTAGTCAGCTTCAAATCCCGGTGCTCAAGATAACATAGAGTTTCGTACCTGTTACCCCTACAATTACAAGAGGTTGAGCGGCAAATAAGGAAAAGACCACGGCACCCAGCACTGAAGCCAACAGTACCTCATTTACGCCATAGTTGGAACCCGTCTTTTGAAACATGTCGAGTGAAAAAGCGAGCGCAGGTAGAATGCTAAGCAGAGAGAAAAGCCGAGTTAGTCAGGCTCTTGCCAACGACATTTGTATCTCATCGATACGGCCAGCTGGACTTTGGGACAACGAAGACGGCGAGTCTGAGGAGAGCAAGGTAATGAAACTCACTTCGCAAAATACATATAAATCGTAGCAGGGACAACACGGTAATCCCAGGCATCGGTCCAGTCGCTCACGTAGTAAGGTGCTCGTCGGCGTACATCGTTAATCATGCCGCGGAATAGACGAATCTTCCACCAAGCGTCGTTCTGTTGTGATGAGCCGTGATGGGATTTTGAAGGACGCTTCTTTTCGTAAAGGGCGGACGAGGAGGCCATTTTCAAGGTTATAAGATTCAGCTGTTCTGTGACGGTACTTTATATCGCCCGAAGCTAGATCTCGTTCAACTTTGTGTGCTGGGCCAGCCAAGGCGGTGAAGCGTGAGAAGACAAGAATTGACGTTGCCTGTAACAGCCCATGTGTGAAATCAACAGAAGACAGGCCGATACAGACTTATATACGAGTACGTTACTGTGATGCCGAAGATCAATTGTCGCCGCTGCAAGGATGATAAGGGTCCATGTAGTGTATTGGTCGTCCAAGATCCTTCTCCACCAATAGCGACGGAACTCATGCACGGCACTTTGGATATGGATACAAGTTGGGGTACAGAGACTGCAGGGATTGAGGAGAAATGAATATGTTGAAGAAAATGGGGAGGATTAATAATGTTTGAAGAGAATATCCTCTTGAGGGTCTGGTTGTGTTGATATTACCTAGTAGGTGGAAGATACTGTTATGGAAGGAAGAGAAAGATAGGACTTGCCCATGTCGTAAACCCAGAAGTCAAGTACCACCACATTCAGAACGTCAACGTTTTTAGTCCGAATTTCTCCCAACGAGGCCAAGTATATCCGTAATGAGAAAGAGAGAGAAAATAGAACGCCGTAAGTTGAGCAAAACCGCGCCTGCCATCAATATGATGGCATCCCGAAAAGTCTTGGCGAAATGAGTGGGACAAAGAAAAGAATAAACGAGCCATCTGATTGGCTGATAAAGTGCAAATTTACAGGGGAGGGGCAAACATGATGAGGTTATGAGTTTCCAAAACCTCCGGACGAATGGCCAAAATGCCGTTTGACATGTGGTCGGTACCTGGATGATTCCTGTTAAACAGTAGTAGAGGGCAAGGACAAGAAAGAAACTAGTACTTTGCTATTACTTGATAAGTTAAACATGCTAGAGGTTAGAGTTTACGTTGATGTTTCACACAGCAGTTGCGCTACGAAATTCCTATTACTGGTAATACACGAGCCCAGCATAAAAGTAGCATCGGCATCCATCCATCTGGTTCTTATTCCCGAGGTCAGTTTCATTTGACAGGTATCCTGCAGGCATGACCATGACACGCACGACTTCGTACCATATTAAGACTGCTGAAGCATGGCGATAAAATCTACGTTATGCATATATATCATCTGTAGATAATCATTTCAATATTGGTTCACATATAGACCTATTCATCATCAACTCAAAAAAACCACAAGCAATAACTTGATAATACATCCCCTCGTGTTGCTCGGCCTTTATTATACCGGTATGTCCGACAGCGAGGATTCCAAACCATCTGGGAACCTTATCATCCAATCAGCACCGACCATCTCGACCCCGGATAAAGCACCACATTCAGCTGAACTCAGCTTAGCACTCATGAAAGTTCTTGCTGCCACGCTATCACGTTCACGTCTAAACATACGAGGCTCGCATATAAATTACAATTGTCTAGGATCAAACTCAGATTCCAGTCGTCAACATATCAAACAAGGCAGATTATGACTGATATCACACTCAATTCCCTTGTACTAATCTGCATATCATCATACTAATCAAGAATTTTACATGTCTATTCTCCCTAAAATACACACAACATCGGTCGCCTTTTCCCTTCCCGGCTTCCCAGATGATGTCAGTTTGTTTGAAAATACACTTTAATAATATCAGATAAAGGGAACTGGGTGGGTGTTTTGGTAGAGTTGAGTTGCCTCGCCTTCACTGCGCTTCTCCCTTTGAAGCATTCAAGTTCCATCTTTTGACTAGCCGAGACCCGGGTGTCAAGATCACCTCTTCTTTGACAAGAGCTTGGATCTCCCCATAAACCTGGCTCGTCGTTCGTGTGTGTCACTTGTCGTAGCCAATCCTATCCCCATCTCAAGTTCTCCTGTTGTTCCACTGCCCACCTCGGCAGTTATACTTGTGACACTAGTACATCGCCTCCTTGCTTTCACCTTGCCTACCTTCGGACTTCCTCGCTACCCTGCTGCAGGGTTCTGAATGCCGCCGGCGCAGGAGCAGGAGGTCCCTCGGGGATATCTGCTGCATCGCCAGGGAAAGAGGGAGGGTTGTTGTCCTTGCCACCGCCAAAGTACTTCTCGAAGTCCTCGTTGTCACCAAATGGTCGCTTACCGAGAAGGCGAACCATATCATCGCGGACTAGCATCTCTTTCTTGAGAAGCTCCTCCGCGACCAAGCCAACCTCCTTCTTCTTCTCTGTCAAGAGGTCTCGGCACTTCTTGTAAGCTTCCTCGACAATCCTTGACACTTCCTGATCGATCTGCTGAGCAGTAGCCTCGGCGAAAGGCTTCTGCATGCGGTTGGGATCGTTCTCAAAGTGCACCGGTCCAACCTTCTCGGACATACCCCATTGAGTAACCATGTTTCGCGCCATCTGGGACACCTTCTTAAAATCATCACTGGCACCCGTTGTCACAGTGGGGAAGTGAAGTTCCTCAGATACACGTCCACCCATCGTCATGGCCATACGATCCATGAGCTGGTTGACGTTCATGAGATAGGCATCCTGGGGAAGGTACTGAGCGTAACCAAGGGCACCCTGACCTCGGGGAATGATGGAAACCTTAAGGAGAGGGTCGGCGTGCTCCAGGAACCAGCCGCAAATGGCGTGGCCGGCTTCGTGATAGGCGACGGTCTTCTTCTCCTCAGGCTTGAGCACCAATGACTTGCGCTCCAAGCCACCAATTACTCTCTCGATGGCTCGCTCGAAGTGCTCCATCTTGACATCGTCGGCATTGCCACGGGCAGCTGTAAATTTCAAGTTAGACAAAAGGGACAAGAAACCTACTCCTCAAGAGAAGGACTTACCGATAAGAGCAGCCTCGTTAACGACATTGGCAATGTCGGCACCGGAGAAACCGGGTGTGAGAGTGGCGAGGCGACCAACAAGATATTCTTGGTCCTCCTTGGTGACAATCTTGTTCAGATACACCTTGAAGATCTCCTGTCGGCCCTTCATTGTCGGTCGGTCGATATAGATGTGTCGATCAAATCGTCCAGGTCGCATAAGAGCCTTATCCAGCATGTCGGCGCGGTTGGTACCGGCCAAGACGACAACCTGCTCTCGCGTGTTGAAACCGTCCATCTCAGTCAGGATCTGATTCAGCGTAGCCTCACGCTCATCGTTGCCGCCAAAGCCACGGCCGCTCTCCTGTCGAGCACGACCAATGGCATCGATTTCATCGATAAAGATGATACAGGGAGCGTTCTTGCGGCCTTCGGCAAACAAGTCACGAACACGTGAAGGACCAACACCAACGAACATTTCGACAAACTCAGAACCACTCACGCTGAAGAAGGGAACTCCAGACTCGCCGGCGGTGGCCTTGGCGAGCAGTGTCTTACCGGTACCGGGGGGTCCAGCAAGAATGGCACCGCGAGGGATCTTGGCACCAAGCTTCTCGAATTTCTCGGGCTGCTTCAGGAAGCTGACAAACTCCATAATCTCAGTCTTGGCCTCTTCCAGTCCAGCAACATCTGAGAACTTGACCTTGACAGCACTCTCAGCATTGAACTTCTTAGCCTTGCTCTTGCCAAAGTTGAACATGCCACCACCAGCACCACCTCGTCCACCCATTGACCTCTGGGTCCAGATGATCAGACCGATGAAGAGCAGGGTGGGACCAAAGGTGAGCAAGAGGGTGCTGAAGGTACCGCCGCCGGACTCGTAGCTAACAGGTATCCTCTCAGAAGGAGGGATGCCAAGCTGATCTTGTGCCTGCTCCAACTTTCGCTCGAAGGACTCGACAGATCCGATCGAGAAGACATAGGTCTTCTTTTGGTTTTGACCAGCTTCTCCGGTGACGTTGGCTGCTGAGTCGTGAAGCTCAACTCGAACCTGAGATCCACCAACAACCACAAGTTTCTTCACGAGACCCTTATCCAAGAATGCCTTGCGCATCTCCTCCCAAGTAATCTCCTTCTCCGTAAAAGGATTGGCCAGTAGCTCGGCAATCCAGACAGTAACACCAATAGCGATACCGGTCTGGACAGCCTCAAGCCAGCCGCTTCGTTCATTCTTCGGCGGAGGCTTACCACCACTCTTGCTTGAGTTGGTTCGGTTCGCATTGGCGTTATCGGTTCCGTCCTGTTTGGCCCCCTCCTTGTCCTTGCCATCTTGCGTCTTGGAGTTTTCGTCCATACGGAAGGACGAGAAGGGTCCATCCTGGTTCACGTCCTCCAGCTCAACAATACGTTCGGTGATCATAAAAACGCAACGCATCAGTCGTCCCTTGTCCAAGATTGACAAGTTGCCGTTTTGGCGCATTTTGATGAGAAGATCCCTAGTTTCAGGAGGTGCACCAGATAGTTGTAGCTTATCAAGAATCTCCCTTGCCACGGGCCTGTGAGCTTCGGGGATCCTACTAATAAACTGCTCCAGTTGTGCGATTTCATCCTTTCCTAGGTGAATCCAGCCTTCAGGCAGAGGTGGCGGCTTGGGGGCCTGGGCCTTTGCCTCGTTCCTCTGGTCGACATTGTCACTGTCCTTCTTTTCGCTCTGTCCCTTGTTGTCTTTGCTGTCCTTGTCGTTGTCCGGTCGAGGATCTTGACCGGGTGGCGTTGGCTTGGATGAATATGTTCTTGTTCGGATTGCGAAAGCGGCCGATGTCTTTACCGGGATCGTTCTGGTGATGATTGACGGTCGTGCACAGAGTCGAAGAGTAGGTTGTGCCGAGAGCCTCGCAACTCGCGCGAGCTGACTCGATTGTCGAAGATATCTCGACATGACGGGCAACACGAACAGGCGCAAGTGCGGAACTACCGGAGTTATGGAATAAAGGTTGGATAGAGAAGTGCCGTGCTATCTCATGGAGGAGCACGGCTCAAGAGAAGTGGTCGGTCGGTCGGTCGTCCAGATATTGGGCGAGTAAATCTCGCTTCGTGCTATGTGAGGAACTCAATGTTCCAACTCCAATGGGGAGAAAATGTGTTTGCGTTGATGACACCACGGAAGTAGAAGCTTTGGTGGTGATGAGTCCATTCAAGTTGCTAGCTCGAAAATTGGCGCTGTCACGTGCGTTTCGGCGGCGTCAGACAGACCCGCCTAGAGCGTTATAGAAGAATACTGAAAATAGCGTCAGTGAGCTGGTGCCTGCGAATATTTACTACTATTTGAAACGACAAGACTTTCTTTTGCGAAATGTGACAATTATTTTCGGCACTGATGAATACCTCCTCCAGTCCTTGATATTGCTGCTTTACGAGCAAGAGCAGCATCGGTCAACTTGTAAATAGCTCACTTCATTCTCAATTCACTCGCTCAATCTGGTTCATTGGTGCATTGATTTGTCATTAAGTCATGACCTCATCACTCATGATTCCATGTATGAGAGGCACCATACGCCATGGTTCGGCTATGATTCAGAGATATTCTGCTTCTTTATCTTGGTATGCATGTCTATATGTATGGTAACTTATGATTCGGTCTTGTGATTTAGTCTTCGAATAAAAATTGCCCGCACAAGACCACTTCCTCTCGTCAAGACTGATACTTGCGAGCCATCAGTTTTGTAGACTGAGATTGAAGGCTTGTCATCATCGGTCGGCTCAAAATCGGGCCAATCCCGCCATATCTCGACTTGAGAGTCATTGGCAACCGTATGGTCATGGTAAAGTTGTAAGACACGACGAGCTTGGTGCTCATCACCAACTTCAAGGAGAACGATCTTCGACCTTAGCTTATGTGCAACGTCTAGTAGACGGGCATAAAAGACGTCGGCTGGATCACACTTTTCCGGACACGGAAGGCCATTGTCCGGTACTAGGGCTAGACGTGGTTCGTATTTGCGTACAGAATATCCAAGATGGCCACGGCCATATCTCCAGACATCTTCCGAAATGTACGGAGGGTTGGAGATGAGGACATCCCAACGCGAGGCCGATAGCTGGCAAATATCGCCTTCACTAAACACATCACCTCGTAATATGTCGAGAGTCTGCTCTTCCGTGTTCGTGGCGATAGTTCCGAGCCTGATGTTGCGGGCAATGTTTTCCCTTGAAAGTTGATGGGCTAGAGGTGATATATCTACTCCTCGAACATGCAACTGCTTGATATAACGTTGCAGGGACGAAAAGAGCAGGAGTGGAATGCATCCAGTCCCTGTACAAAAGTCGATCACGTTGAGTGATCTGTCAGCCTTCAAGCCCTGTTGACCAAGCATTTTGTCTGATTTGATAAGATCTGCTAGGTAACATGTATATGCCTCTGTTTCTGGCCGGGGAATTAAAACACCAGGGCTACATTTAATGTCCAATGAGCCAAATGGTTGTGAACCAAGAACGTACTGTAAAGGAACACCGCGGCCCCTGTCCCGGCAGAGTCTCATCAGGTGCATATCCTTTCTATCTTGATGCGCACAAATGTCGTCGACATGGTTCCTAATCCATCTTAACTCGTTCCTGGCTGTGACAAGTTCACGGCAAGCTGGCAACAGGGTTGCAAGATGGGGAGAAATGCGTTTAGCATGCCGAAATAAAGAGGGTTGTATACGGGGCATTGAGTCTAAAGGTCATTATTAAGGAGTGAATAATGATCAGTCAATGCTCGAAAGAAAATATTGGTCGAATGAAGAAAACAATGATAGAATTTGGTCTGATACTACAATAAGACCAAGCACTGAACAAAGCTAGGAAAGTGCTGGAGAAAGGTTTAGCCGATCATTAACCTTCTGTCGCGTCTCTGAATCTTTGACCCCCATTAGATCTTGGACAGACCGACAGACCCATCATGGCTTGCTCATCTTGAATACCTTCTCACTTGCTGTCCTGTCTCATTTTGAACCCATCGTTTAAACTAAAAGAAATTCTTTGGAACTCTCTTCGTCAAATCCTCTCTCCAAGGAGCGACAAAGCTTCTCTCAGGTCCTCTTCTTACCTATCTTTGCTGCTGTCGCAGATTTCTCGCAGCGCCTCCTGCAAGGATCCTACCACCATAGACATTTCCTCAACTCAGTTTGGATACATAGAAATCAACGATGAACGCGCCTGATCGGTAAGTAGGGCAGAAGTCTTGTTCATATTGTGCATTGATACATTCCCTATCATTTATCTTCGAACTTTTGCCTTCATTTCCCATTCAGACATGCTAGTGGCGAGACAAGCAAACATAGTTGCCTACTGACTGCCTATCACTATCATGACTGCTCTGCACGCACATATTCCGGGTTCCCCCCAGCTTTTTGTACCTTCATGTCATTTTCTTCAATGAACCCGTCTTCGATGTACAAGTGTATAACCCTTTGGGCGTATATCTCTGAAGTTAGCATGTGTACACAACCTCCAATGGCCCAGGAGCTACCAGTGGTGCTCAAACTTCCACACAGTCACATTCAGCAGACTTAGTGTGCTATTGTTTTATCATGCCAATGGGTAATTTATAACCTCACCTTAACCCCTCCAACCCAAACAGTAAGTGTCAAGTGGACTATTGTTTGACTGTTCAATACACAAACTACTCCTCACTGCCACAATGACTTCTCGCACTTCCCATTGTCACAAATGCTGCTGTTTGAAGGAGGCGTTCTGTATCCTATAAAATCACCAGTATTCATTCAAGATTTCTATCCTCCATCACAATTTCACGGAATCACATACTCAATATCACCGCACGTTGATTCTCTGTCTTCACCATGAGTGGAGGCAACCCTAAGCATGGGAACATTGACGAACCGTTGCGTCAACAATACATCCTCGCCGTGTCCATATGCTAATCGGGATTCCAGTTTCGAACTCTTCCTCCTCGCCGAGGGCGAGAAGAAGATAGAGGAGAAGGTCTATTCTGGTAACGATTCCCGCCGTTCCGCTCTCTGAAATTATATGCTGATAGACGCAGGCATGTCAAATACCTCTGATTTTGTTCTTAAGAAGGAGGACCATACGCTAGGCAACCTCCTCTCTGAGCATCTCAAGATGCACCCCAACGTCTATATGGCAGGTTACAAGAGTAAGGAATAGCCCATCACTCTAGTGATGCACATGGTCATGTCGCTCACTTCTCTACAGTTGCTCACCCTAATGTTCCCGAGCTCTTTATCCGTGTTCAGACGGACGGTACTATCACACCACGAGATGTTTTCACGTCAGTATGTGAAAAACTCATCAACCAACTTGAGATGCTGCACCAGGAGTTCACTCGCGAGTGGGAACTGAGACGCATCACCAACACCGGCGACCAGGGGAACATGCAAAACGGGTTCTAAGGCCTTACTGTGTGCATAACCACACAGGGTACTTATGCCGAAAAGAACTGCGGAAAGGAATACACGGATACGGTGGCGTTGGGGCTCAAGATTACTGCATTCTAGCCATACTATGAAATGGATGACTTTGACAACATGGGCTTGCATTCCCTTGACCACATAATAACAGGCGCTTTTGGCATGCGTGCTGATAGTGAGAAACTATCTGTGAAAAGTATTCTATGGAGCACCTCGGCTGTATGTTTTGAATGTTTTAGAGGTTGTGTCAATAAGTTTATTACGTGATCTATCCTCATTGTCTGCACTCAAGCAGCACCCTCTGGTCCTTCACCTCCGGGAATCAGCTGCACTCATGTTAGTTATTAAAATCCGAAACAGGTAACATAAATAAGAAAGTAAACGAACCATGCAGATGTTGTTGCCATTCAACAAAATCTTGGGGAGCTTGGTATGGTTTCCAGAGTAGTCACTAGTACGTTAGTTCAGACCTGACAAAGCTTGAGAGAAGCAGCTTACAATTCGGTCACGTCCTCCAGAACCATGTCTGATATTGTCAGTCGAACATATCTAGGATTTGTCATGCCAAACAGTTTTACTTACTGACGTAGTCATCGAAGCCCAGAAGAGTTCCGCTAAATTCTGTTGCGATGCATTAGTAGTAATTCAGGCAGATAAAAACAACCTGTCTAACCCTTGTCACCCTTCATAATAACCCATATTCTTGAGCCGACACACTTGTCGATGAGTTCTGCATCTCGTTAGAAATATGTAGTGAGGGTATAATGAAGCATGGATGCTCACCGAGAGGGAGTAATTGAGAGGCCATAGTGGCGGATCTGAGCAATAAATGCGGCAGCGAATAGAAAAGTGGTCGAAGACAACGACGATCTAAACAATGTGACGGAGATTTTTCCCCCTATGCTCGCAGTAAAGCACAGTCAAAGTCGATACTCAAAGGCCTGTCTTGTCTGGTTTGAGGTCACTTGAATGCCCGCTGCAAAGTGGGATGGAAGCCCCAGGGCCAACAGGGCGTGAGTGTAGCTTTGTAGCACGTCCCCACGTGAGCTCGCGAAAATGACTAAGCAGATATCTTCCCCCATCTGGCTACTGGTTCAACGGCGCTTCATCCACAACAGCTAGCACTGGAATAAGTTAACCGCTCATCGCGACGCGGCTGCCTACACAAACCCATCTTTTGCATAGCAACGAGCACCCAATGTTATGAGTTTTTGCCACAATGGCTCTGCTGTGCTGGCCTCAGTGCACAAATCACAGTCTCGAGTGACTCCTGTTATGAAAAGGATCAATACTACCGATAATGTGATAGGTCCGCACAAGAGGCCTCGCAGGTTGCTTCACACTCACACTAGGTAGGTTAGATAAACATTCTTCTGTTTCTCACCCACTCTTCCATGTAATGCAATCTCCTAACTTGATTCATATTTACAAAAGACAATCCAATTTTACCATGTCTTCAACATCTAAAAGCCAACTCTGGCGGCAAAGTGCTGGCATTCGTTTTGCGCCAAGAGCTGGCCATGTTCCTCAATATCCTGTCTTGGATATGTCACGTTTCCTGCATACTGAAAGTGAGGAAACCAGCAACACTCAGATTCAAAAACTCGATCCGGGAGAATTTAGTGAAGACGAAGAGTTCGAACGCAGTGCTGCCGAGTGGTTTGATCAACAGGATGCCTTCCAGCTTGGGCTTCCTCCCGTTGTAGATGCCGAAGTGACACAAGCTGCCGCGGAGGAGAATCTTGACCCAAGTGAGGAGCCTACATCAAAAGCCGTTCCGTCCAACGACGTTATACCTCCCGTCACTTCCCTACCCTACAATATCGACAAAGATATGTTCGACGCTGCTCGTCGGAGCAGAGAGGGTGCACCAGAATCCTACTGGTCTTACACCATGTACCGTCATATTCAAGAGGACGGCAGCATACAAAAAGTCAAGGTTCATTACTGCACCAGCAAACATACCATGGAACATGTTTGCGAGAAGTATTTCAAGGATGAAAAGATTATTGGTTTTGATCTCGAATGGATGCCTTTCGCTAGGCGATCAGACGGCCCTCGAACCAATGTTTCTCTTATCCAAATCGCAAGTCCCGGTCGTATAGGCTTGTTTCATGTGGGACTATTCTTGAAGAACGATTTCATCGCTCCAAGCTTTAGAAAGATTATGGAAGACGAGAGCGTAACGAAAGTGGGAGTAGCCATTTCCGCCGATTGTACGAGACTCAAACGTTACCTGGGAGTGGACACCAAGGGCATTTTTGAACTGAGTCATTTATACAAACTGGTCAAACATTCGAAAGATGGCCAGTTAGACCGGATCAACAAGGTATCTGTTTCTTTGGCTGTTCAGGTGCAGGACCGTCTCGGTCTGCCACTCTATAAGGGGCAATCTGTGCGTTCTAGCAACTGGATGCTGCCTCTCACTGATCGGCAAATCACATGTAAGCACATTTTTCTGTCTGATGAAATACAAGTCATTAATCAATCGGATCTAGATTCAGCGTCTGATGCCTACGCCGGTGTGCAACTTTACCACGTTTTAGAAGCAGAGCGTGAAAAGCTGGACCCTTGCCCCCCAAGACCAGAATTCGCAGAAAAAGGAAAGCCTATCCGCTTCCTAGTACCCGAAGATGTGGATGAGGAGGAGAGTCTTTCTGAGGAGTCTGGTGAGGAAGTTAATGCTTCACTCGAAGCAGATATTGCTGCGGACTCGGATGCTCCCGATGTTATCGAGATTCCCGACTCTGCATTAGCTGACGTAGAGCCGTCGCCACAAGATCCATCACCACATGACGCACAAGGTAGAGATCCACGCATTACAGCTGCTGAGCGTGAGCTCCAGGAATACCGAACTCAGAAACAACGACATCTTCGCGTCTCACCCTCTGCAATGCGCGCCTATTACATCTGGCATACCAACGATGACTTATCACCAGAATCTGTGGCAAAGCTTCTCCGAGATCCCCCCCTGAAAACGAACACGATCATCTCATACATCTTGGATTCCATCGCGCAAGAGAATGTCCCATACTCTAAACCTCGACTGCGCAACGAAGTGTTGACATTTTTGGCACCAAATGCTCAGCTAGGGCCTAAATACAAGACCATTATACAACAGACGCAGAATTTGGATGCGACACCTTAGGGAGGAAAGGTGGGAGGGAACCTATATATACGGTTCGTGTTGACACGACAGGCAGCATGCACTTGATTTGACCATGTTTGATACCCTTTAAAAGCGATCATGAACATTTTGTCTAAGATTATTAAAAAGAAACTCCGTTCCAAGCTACCCCATCTCTTCGCATTATGACGCCAAGAGACCTCTTCCCCTGTTGATCTGAACCTTTTTATCCTCACCACCACTGACAATACCCCATGTCTTATCCCAAGCCACGCTGAGCACCTTGGCCCCATCACCAGCGGGTGGGAGTTTCTTGTTAGCAAGCCACTCACGGCGAATGGTATAGACAGGCTCGCTGACGCTGCCACCGCCTTCCTCTGTGGTACCCATCCTTACACTTCGCAGATCCCACACGCGGCATGTGCTGTCGTGAGAACCAGAGACGAGTGAGTAGTCGTTCTCGGGAGAGGCCGCAAGTGAGACTACCATGTTAACGTGGCCGCGCAGCGTCATGGCCGAGGTGGCGGCGGCAGATTCACGGGGGTCGAGAAGTGTAATGTGTCGGGCCGATGAGCCGGCGGCGATGAGCGAGGAACCAGGAAGAGCCGTTGCACAGAGGAGAGGGTGCATAGTCGTCAGTCGGCTAACCTCGCGCTGTGTGGTCAGGTCGATGGTGCGGACGGTGTGGTCTTTTGACGCTGTGTAGGCCACTGTTGCATCGGTGGGGTGGAAGATGGCAGCGGTGACAGGCTCATCGTGCACGGGGATGAGAGCGAGAGGACCACGTTGAGCGGTGTTGGCGGCACCAGCAAGCTTAGCCCGCTTGGTGCTGTGCGCAGAGGGAAGAGCTTCAGGATCGGCCTGAGGAGCGGTGCGTTTTGAAGAGGACCAAAGACCAATCTTGCCGTCGGAGGAGGCTGTAAGGATACGCTTGGTAGCGCCGTTGACTTCGAGGCTGTTGATATCCTTCTCGTGACCCCACAGCTCCATGCTGGACTTGAGCGCCCCGGAGAAACCGTCATCAGATTCGCTGTAGTCCCAAACGATGACCTTACGATCCAGACCAGCAGAGACGAGCTGCTTGTGCGACATCCACTTGACCGCATTGGCACGCTGGGTGTGGCCGCCTGCTCGTCCGGCGGAGGATACAGCTATAGCATCACCAGAAGGGTTCCAGACTCTGACCAGTCCGTCATAAGATGCGCTGGCGATTCTTTCGGAGACAGCAGAATCACCAGCAAGAATACCAGCGGGGGAGGTCACGGACAACAAGTCCACACCACTAACCCAGTCATCATGCTCAAAGCTCGCCTCGTACACCGGGGGAAGCAGACTACGGACGTACTGCAAAGTCAGGGTAGACTCGGAGGAGAGACCGTTTGCGGCGAGATATTCGTCGATCGAAGTGCGAAGAAAAGTACCGTTGGCGAGGAAGTCAAGAGGGATGGGGGAGGAGGTGTCGAGCATAGACTCCGAGTTGAGGATGCGAGAGAGGTCATATCGTTTGATGTCTGAGTTGTATAAGTCAGGAATTTCCATAGATGTCTAATTGAGGGAAGGTTGAGTTACCTGCTGGAACGAGGAGCTGCTGCTTGGACTCTGGAAGGACCAGGTCCTGTTCCGAGGTGGTGAAGATGACCTTCACCTGTGCGACGTCGCCCATTTTGAAAGAGGTTGTGTTCTTTTTTGTGCTTATATCTTTCTATCCCAGTTGGAATCACCTAATGTGAGCGATTCAGCTCGATTATACGCGTTGCGACGACGTCCGGAGGTTTTGGATATCTGTATATAACCTTGCAGTTTCGCTATGTAAAAGTCCGTGAGAAAATGTTTAAGAAAATTTTGGAAATTTTTAGTAGCCTTGCGGGATTGGACCCCACTGCGGGGGGTTGATGTGGCTCACGATAAACCAATAAGCAATGTAGGTATTCGAGGCTGAGAATTCTGAAATGGGCAGAGTCAATGGATCTTATCGATAAAGAATGCGAATTGAAATCGATCAGAGAACAAGTGACAGAAATGATGTCCTTGTTCATCATTATATTTTAGTGAGGGGACTCTCACACCAATTGCTTTGTCAATGGGTGTTGTAATACATGCGCTTAAATTACAGTTAGAGAACCCAGTTCACGAATAACTATAGTATGCTTTTGTAATGCTGTGGTACTGTGACCCGAGTTGAAAAACGTGCCTGTCGACGTTCATGTTACTTGTGCAGAACAATACGTTTAGACAGTCTCCAGGACCCTGTTGTAGTACGCAGATCTTTGGGGAACTGGACGGGCCTTCCATAACGGTCCCCCATGGACAGTGGAGATGAATTAAAGCCTGCTGGTGTGTTTGTTGTGCAGTAATTTTTAATATTTTGTTTGGATGGATATTAGACATTATCATTCCTGGCATTGTCTTGTCACAAACTTGGAACTATACTCAAATCAGACAGCCGCGACGTGGCTTGGTCTCAATATAGAATTGCCGCCTGAAGGAGCAAGCTTCAAGTTGTTTTCTAGCAAAAGATTCTGCTCGTTGGTGATGGAATGTCTTGTATAACAAGGAAGTGGCGTTGAAAGGATCTGTTGCTGGGCAAAAGAGATTGACAATGGTCGAAAATCCGGGCAGTTGTAATTTATTACCATAGAGATTGATGTTTGTAAACCTCTGGGGGTATTCAGTTAGGAGATCTTTTCTCGTAATATTTTTAAGCCTTTATGATGAGACGTGATATGCATAGAGGCCCTCGGCAGTTGTGGGACTGGTCAGCAGGACGTCTAGATCGTGAATTATATTGGTCCACCGGAGAAGAGTAAGAGTTACTACGCTGGTCTGTCACGGCAAACCCGCCTGGTTCAGGTCTCGGTATAATCAATAGATCGAATCTAAAATTTGACAGCTCACAAGAGGAGAAATAATCTCAGCGGATAAAAGTATTAGCTCAAAAGACAAAATTGCTAGCACCAAAATTGAAGGGATTCAGAACTTTTGATACAGTAAAAAAGGGTAAGACAACAAGGGGAAAGGAGGTGGAGCGTATTTCAGGCCGCGAGACAAGACGTGGGATGTTACGAGATTCCCGTGAGAGTGTCAAACGAACAGGAAGAGGGGGTTAATCAACCAGTCATAGTCATGGATGCAGTTTTTGGTCGCTTGAGCGAGTGGAGAAGTTGGCAGAAAAACCTGGAGCAGAAGTACAAAAAAAAAAAGAACTGGAGATGGAGAGGGACATGGAGATGTTGGAGCCTTCGCCTGTTCGGAGCTGGGTACCGGAGATGGAGAAAGAAAGATGGGTTATCGGCCCAGAAAATGGACTAATGATGTGAATTTGTATCGGTACGTTAAAAGTTATGGGACTGAGACCACTATTGACGAGCTCAGTTGTCTTTTTGTCTGCAGGTTGTCTGATCACGGGCTGGCATTCCCCCGCATTCCATGTCGTCATCCCGGTCGGTCAATTTGACCAAGTGCTACTGTACAGTAACTTGGGGGAGTTAGGGAGCTGCATGTAACTTGACTAAACGGCCACATGACTTGCGCTTAACAGAAATAAGTATCTTTTTTTTTTTCTTCTTCTTTTGGTTTTAGTGGTTTTTCATCATATGATGCTTTTGGCTGCCATGTGTAGGCGACTGCCGCAAATTATAAGGAGAACCGTTTCATCCAACGCTCAAAGACATGGAGAAAAGAAAAAGTATCTTATCCTACCAATCCAACAGGATTAGGCTTATCAATAGCACGGACGTAGCTCAGGACAAGGTTTTTCTTGACAGGGATCAACAGGAGGTTTCTTCTCAACAATAAGATGAGGGAAACCACCTGTCTTCTTCCTACAGTTGATATACGTCTGAAATGACGATTGAGATATGGAGATCAATTAGAAGTGAAACATTTGATACTGGATTTGTTGTTGGTTTTAAGATTAGAACAATATCAGTGAAATCGTCCACGGGGATATCTCCGGTACAGAATGAATTGAGGAAAGAGACAATAGAGAAGAGCCCGGATGGCGAAGGTAAAGGGATGATACATGAATGCATTCTGATGGGTCATGAACAAGCAAACAAATGAATGGAACCAAAGAGGAGACGAAGAGATTGGATGAGTGAGTGATTTTAAGATTTTCCCGAGTCTTTGGCATGAAAGAAACTTTGTGGCTTGAATTTCATACTTTTCTTTGTCATTTTTCCTTGCCCCTTGAATTTTATCATCTTGGGTTGTCATGTCAGAGTTTTTTATCCCTCATGGCTTTTTCGCCTCCTTCTCCTTGAGCCTCATGAGCTTGCCAGGTCTGGTCCGATATTAATAGTAATTAGCAGGCATGGGAACGGGAAACCCTTGCCTAAATCAACCTTGGATGCATATACCCAACCATCAGCAAGAAGAACTAATTCAGAAGAAACGCCGCATCTAAAATCTCTTGTTGAGGTTTCAAGCAGGGATCCTGACGAACCTGTTCGTGTTGTTGAATAATTATATTAGCCTGTTGTGTTGAAAGGGACGGGAAGCGGAAGAAAATCTAGAACTTATAGAGCCTAACCCTACCTGTCTGTGTTTTGTTGATTGAGGAGCCCGGTGGTCCAACTTTTAGGTCGGTACCTTGGCTTGTTTAGGCGCCGTTGCTGGTTGCTCCCCCTCCCAAGACCACGGCCCCACTATAGCTTTTCGCTAGCGCCATCATACTACACTAGACCTAGGCCTTGTAACTGTTATGGGCTGGCCATAGCTTGCATCAACACAACACCTGCTTCACACGATGCCTACCTACCTACCACACATTACCCGACTGGCAGCGCCATTACTAAACTTGTCCTGTCCTGTCCTCTTAATCAGATTCGAGTCTTACTGTCGGGCCTACAGAGCTGAAAGGGTGTCATGAATGTCCCTCGTAGCGACCAGATCCCTTCATAACTCATAACTCCCACTGTTCAGCTCTTTTATCCCCTTCCCCTCTCCAGGCTCTCCCCCATCTTCCCACTTTAACTTAACCCGCATCTTTCTCATCCGGGTCTCTCCTCATTTTTCCTCCTTCAACTCCATCATCTTCCCATCATTCTTTTCATTGATCTCTTCAACTCAATCACTATACCTACCTAATTTCTCCTCACATCCTCGGCCTTGTACAGTACTTTTATTTGCCACAGCTTCTCCACAGCTTCTTCATCCGTTGTAAACCCAACATCATCAGTACACTATTGTGCAACGACGCCCTCAACAACCCCAGTCATATTGCCTGTAACAAGTGCAGCGAACCCACCAAAAAGACGCTACTAACGGACTGGGACCAGACTGCTTGTGAGAGACCCCCTGCTCGCCCATCGCAGATCTCGTCTCTTTGCTTCAAGCAGCGGCGCAGTGACGCAACCTTTTAACACCATCTTCGATCCCTCTTTTACCTTCAAATCTCCCGACGCCCCCCAGCCACGCTCTCGCTTCCTCCGCAGGAAGGAAAGAAAGTCAGCAAATTCTTCAATTGACTTTCTTGGTCGCCGCTACAGCTTCATTGTCCCTTTTTTTGGTCCTTTCAACCCGACACTTGCCTACTGCTCTGTCTCTCTTGCTTGGTGCTTTTGCGGCGTATCTACCAGATCGGTTTAGCTTAGGTAGCTTGTCTCGTCTCTGTCGAAGCGCGCCATCAGATCACCCAGTCTCCTAGTCTCCCAGTCTCCCAGTCTCCCCCCTTCAACCACAACATCATCACAACAAACACACAAATTTCACTCAGGATCCAATCTTCACAATGGCGTCCGGCGGCGAGCAGCAGGCTCGCGATATTAAGAATCACCTGCTCTTTGAGATTGCTACTGAGGTAGCCCATCGAGGTCAGTCTTTGTCCCCGTCCCCATCTCTCCTCCCTTGGGCCAGCGCTGGAGCTATGGCCACAGCTCACACCACACGCGCGACATTCACATGCTGACATTTGCATCGCCAGTTGGTGGTATTTACTCCGTCATTAAATCCAAGGCTCCTGTAACAACAGCCGAGTATGGCGATCGTTACCATCTCATCGGCCCTCTCAACCATCAATCGGTTTGTATTTACCAGGATCAGCACTCTGTTCGCATTTACTGACCCAATGGTATCTAGGCCGCTGTCGAGGTCGAGGAGATGGAGCCAACCAACCCAGAAATTGCTGCTACCATCCAGTCAATGAAGGATCGAGGCATTGGTATTCTTTACGGCCGCTGGCTCATTGAGGGCGCTCCTAGGGTCATTCTCATTGACACCAAGACTGCCTATGGCCGCTTGGATGAGTGGAAGGGAGATTTGTGGGATGCCGCTAGCATTCCTTCTCCTCCTAACGATGATGAGACCAACGAGGCCATCGTCTTCGGTTACCTCGTCGCATGGTTCTTGGGAGAGGTACTTATCTCGTCAACAGTCGTCCATGCGCAATTGCTAACCTAGACTTTCGCAGTTCGTTTGCCACGAAAAGTCCAAGGCCGTTATTGCCCACTTCCACGAATGGCTTGCTGGTGTCGCCCTACCGCTAACCAAGAAGCGTCACATCGACATTACAACCATCTTCACAACTCATGCCACCCTTCTTGGCCGATACCTCTGCGCCGGCTCTGTGGACTTTTACAACAACCTGCAGTGGTTTGATGTTGATGCTGAAGCAGGCAAGCGTGGTATCTATCACCGGTATTGTATCGAGCGAGCGGCTGCCCATGCCTGCGACGTCTTCACTACGGTCTCGCACATTACTGCTTTCGAGTCGGAGCACTTGCTGAAGCGAAAGCCCGATGGTGTCCTGCCCAACGGTCTCAATGTCACCAAGTTCTCTGCCGTTCACGAGTTCCAGAACCTTCACCAGCAGGCCAAGGAGAAGATCCACGACTTTGTCCGAGGCCACTTCTACGGCCACTATGACTTTGAGCCCGACAATACTCTCTACGTCTTCACTGCCGGCCGATACGAGTACCGCAACAAGGGTGTTGACATGTTCATCGAGTCTCTTGCTCGTCTCAACCACAGGCTCAAGACGTCTGGAAGCAAGATGACTGTTGTGGCGTTTGTCATCATGCCGGCTCAGACCACTTCCCTGACTGTCGAGGCCCTCAAGGGCCAGGCTGTCATCAAGTCTTTGAGAGATACAACCCATGTCATTGAGCAGAGTATCGGTCGCCGCATCTTTGAACGATCCCTCAAGTGGCACGATGGTGATGCGATGCCCGATGAGAAGGAGCTTATCTCTGCCCAGGACCGCGTCCTCTTGCGCCGCCGCCTGTTTGCCATGAAGCGACACGGACTTCCTCCAATCGTTACCCACAACATGGTCAACGATCACGAGGATCCCATCCTCAACCAGATTCGTCGAGTGCAGCTCTTCAACCACCCCTCGGACCGTGTCAAGATTGTGTTCCACCCCGAGTTCCTCAACTCTGCCAACCCCGTCCTGCCTCTTGACTATGACGACTTTGTCCGAGGCTGCCATCTGGGTGTGTTCGCTTCCTACTACGAGCCTTGGGGTTACACTCCCGCCGAATGTACCGTCATGGGTGTTCCCAGCATCACCACCAACCTTTCCGGTTTCGGTTGTTACATGGAGGAGCTTATCGAGAACTCGAGCGACTACGGCATCTACATCGTCGACCGCCGTACCAAGGGTGTCGACGATTCCGTCAACGAGCTCACGTCGCACATGTTTGACTTTTGCGGGAAGAGCCGTCGTCAGCGTATCAACCAGCGAAACCGTACCGAGCGCCTGAGCGACCTCCTCGACTGGAAGCGAATGGGAATGGAGTATGTCAAGGCACGCCAGCTGGCTCTCCGCCGAGCGTACCCCAACTCGTTTGTCGGCGACGAGGATGAGGACTTCATCCCCGGTGTGGAACAGAAGATCTCTCGACCCTTCTCTGTTCCCGGATCACCCCGAGACCGAACTGGCATGATGACTCCTGGTGACTTTGCAAGTCTTCAGGAAGGCCGCGAGGGTCTGAACACGGAGGATTACGTTGCTTGGAAACTACCGTAAGTAGACGATGGAGAAGAGTGTAAGTAATGTTGGCTAACAGCGCATGTGTAGTGAGGAAGAGGACCCCGAGGAGTACCCTTTCCCGTTGACCCTCCGAACCAAGCAGCCACAAGGCCCTCCCAGTCCCCTGGATAACATTCCCCTGAACGGAGCTCAGTAAGGTAGGGGATGAAGATGACAGGATGTGTCTCCTGTGGCGCAGGGGAACAAACAAGAGGAGGATTTCTTTTTTTGGGCCGAGCATCTCTAGTGGCCTTGTCTTAATGGTGGTTGGGATGTGGTTGTGAATCTAAGAGGGGAGAGGAGTGATGGGACGCATGGTGTTGTGATTGAAGAAACTTGCATGTTCATTGTTGGTGTCGAGTGTACAGAGTTGATACTGTCGAAACTACCGCATCTGCATTTCCTGCTTGACTAGTCATTCGGTATGATACGAGCAACTGTTTTCAATAAAAGTGTATAGCTGGATGATGCTAATGGGTTTGTGCTGGACTATATTTTGTAAGCTGATGTATTGTGGGATGAGTGATGTTGATGTATGAACCAGTTGATAATTACGACGGGCATACGCAGGCTTGCTAGGTCACATAATCTACATCTAGTCTATGCTACTTGATTAGACGATTACTAGGAAACATCCACGCCATAAGATAGCAGATTGTCCATACAGGCACCATGCATGATCTATGCATGACACTATGCCTGCAAGCTCCTCAAGTCAGGAATATAGCTGTATGATGAACACAGTTGACGATAAAATGATGTTGATTTGTACTAAATGCAGGACATTTGGCGATTCAAGGTTTTGTGATGCTATAATGAGATGCGAGTGTTTGTCTGATCTAGACTGAAGTGCTTCATACCCTGGTTCTTCAATTCTTGACTCGCTGTCACCTTTCACGTGAGAGTACAACCAAGTGATGGCATGTCTCGAGTGAGTGTTGTTATCTTTTACAATTCTGGAAACATGTTTGACCAAGTGAGTTGAAATGTCAAAGGTAGTTCAGTTGATACTGGTCTTGCTAGACGACGACCTTGTAACACTGAACGCTAACGAGGATCTAAGTTGATGCTCGAATGCAAACCGTAAAGTTCTGGGCAAGATAAGATGTACGCGTCCTCAACCAGTGAAGGTGGCATGGGGCCTAGTCTGAGCCATTGAAGAGGCGCGGGAGGGATATTGGGATGGGCAAAGACCCTGGATGAGCATGTCTGGAGAGATCAACAGGGGGGAGTACTCACGGACGAGTAGATCGTCGAAGCCGTCAGTCACTTGATCATTAACTAAGTAAACTGAGAGGCTGAAACTGCGATTCCTCATGTCTGCTTTTCATTCAACGGCCTTTAGCCAGTGACAAAGTCCGAGTCATGTCTAGCAAAGATGCACATGTTAGGCAGAGCATGGCACAGACAACCCAAGTCCGTCCAGCAGGCATGTCCTTGTCATGCACAATTTCTGCAAAACACAAGTGTCAGGCGTGCACTGATAATACAAATGTGTGTAGGTACCGCTCAGACCCTTTCTTGCAGATTTATTTCATTGAGCGTCGATCACCCCGCGCCGCCATCCTCAGCTCTTGAGCTCGGACATTTTGTTCTTCTTATTACGTCTAGCTCAACTGGTCTCCCTCGAGTAGATTATAAGTGGTGTTGTACTCTCACAGTGTAGCTGACAGTTGACCCGTGCTCCTCAAGTCCGTTGAACTCTGTTGTTTCCGATACAAGAGAAGGTGTGTTTCATGACAAAGTTAAGTATGTAGAGCAGAACGGTCAATGCTTGCGATGATTTGGGGAGCATGGGAACAGTTCGGTGTCTGAGAGACTCAAACTGCATGAATCACCCAAGCTTTTTTGGATACTCTAGTCGAGCACAAACTACCTAATGGTAATCCAAGTTCAAGTCAAAGTCGTTTCAAGATGAGATCGAGATTTCGTGTCTCAGCTCAGACCGTTCGAGCGGTTGATAGTATTCCACCTGTCCACCGACTACCAACAAGAGAGAAAGCGAGCAATCAACGCCATGTTCAAGAAATGGTCTGAGCCGAAATGAAATATGGCTCTGCCAGCTGAGTACCTCTAGTACAGTATAATAAACTACTAGTATACACTACTAGTAAGTAAGCTGTCCTGAGTCTGGCAGAGAGTACAGAGGAGACTAGACCCCTGCAAAAGGTGGAAGTGACCGAATCGCACGACAAAGTGATCAAAGCTCTGCCTTTTCTTGGCCCCTTTCGGCTTTTTTGTTTCTTTGCTTTGCTTTTCCCGTACGGTTTATTAAATCTGCCAGTCACTTCAAGTGGGGAAAAGAAAAGCAAAGATGAACAGAAAAAAGAAAAGAAAAGGCTTGCCGAAGGATTCAAGACTTCCGATAGAGAAAGGGGGGATCATACATGTGGCGTGACGCAAATTGATTGCTTTTTTTGGCCGAATGATGAGATGCAGTCTGTAGTGCTATTGTATTACTTAGCAAAGACCATCGCAGTTGTGGCACTTGTTTATCCTGAGACAAAAGAAACATGTGGTTGTGCGTGTATCAGGTTGTTGGAGTTGAAGTTGGATTTGGTGAGATAGAGGGAGAGAGCATTGACTTGTTTCAACAGCCTCAAGTGTGGAAGAAAGAAAGAAAGAAAGAAAGAAAGGGTCAAGATCCGGGCGATGATCAGAGTGAGAAGCTACGACTAGACTAGAAAAGTCCAAGATTGGTTTCTGGAGCATTGATTGCTCCTTCTTCTGGCCTAGACATGTACCAGCATCTATCATTTTCCACCTTTTAAATGGCTTTTTATTTTCTTTTGCTTTTTACATAGCAGCGCCCCCTTGCGTTGTATTGAAACCAAACACGTTTATGTGTCACTCTCAAACAGTAGGAAAAGGTCTGAAAAAAAGTAAAGACAAGTAGAAACATGCGACAATGCACATCAAAAACGAAGAGAAGCTAAAAAAGGGAAATTAAACGAAAAAAAAAAAGTAAAATAGATTGAATGATTGAATGAATACGAGTAAAACGATTCGTGATGGAACAGTTGACCAATCATATACCTCGACATGGGAACTGAACTTGACAGTTGTGGCGCACATGAGTACCATCCATTCACTGTGTGGCTTATGATGAGGTCGATTGTGGCTGGTGAGTAAAATAGGGGAATAGGTAATTGAAGATCATAATTCTACGAGTTTACCGGGGTCATGAGTTAGTGGATGAACAGGAACAGGGGAAGGAAGATGAAAGATGTTGTTTAAGCGATATTCAAAAGACCATAAATTATTGTACTACTATGCACAGAGTACTGTATCTTTATCAATAGATCTGTCAAGAATTATTACAATTACTTTCCTTAAAGAGATTTACATCATTCAACCACCTACCTTACCACCTACTGCAGCCATTCACTTTATTCACCTCATGCAGCATCATCCAACCAGACATCACCGTTCCATCAACCACTTACCCAATTCAGCAAGTTACTTCCCCCCCAGTCCTCAATCACCAATACCCCTATCGACTATCAACGACAGCCAAAAACTACCCTGACTTGTCACCCATGTCATCACCACAACAACAAAATCGATATAACATGGGTTACAAGCAGAATACAGTGCAATACAACCACAATAGAATTCAATTCAATACAATATGCAGCATGACATGTTTACTCACAAGTCCAAACTTTGATCTACCACTGCCCTCATCATCATCTTCGTCACCAAATCCACATCCAACCTCTCTCTCTCACCTCCCAACCTCTTCACCCATTAACCCACCTCGCGATGAGAAAGATGAAAACCCCTCCCCACATGACCACCCCAATCTACATGACCGAACCGGAATAGAACAAAAAGAACAAAAAGAATAAAAGATTTCCCACTAAAACAAATTCCATTCATCTCCCCCGCCCCAGATCATTTCGGTCCCTCCGTCATTTCATAAAATTATTCAGTGGCTGGATACTTTAGGGGGAGCCCAGCACCCCCCGAAAAGCCACTAATTTGACATGACCACTGGTTCGACGCCTCCACCAGACATGACGGGCTATACACCGCCACATTATGCCGACATGTCACTCACTTCTACCTTGCTTCTAGTTCGTGTTCCTGTCCTGACTACTAGGAACCTCTACAGAGTACAGAGTACCAAGGTCTTCATTACCGTAGCGTTGGTCTGGTAATCTCTGGAATTCGACTCACCTTGCCGTCCAACATGTCGTCACAAGTCTTCATCACCATCCTCAGGTAAACCCTACTCAATACAATTCACACAAATTCACACTTAAAATCTCATAAAGTAAAGTAGATATAGATCATGTCTTATTGGTATTTCGTAAGAACTAGACTGCCCCCTCATCCTTGTCATAACATGATGGATTACGGTGTGGTTCGTCTCGTCCCTTGCCCAGGCTGTCCATGTGCAGCCCAAGGCCCTCATTATAGCAAATTTATACAAATTTCCTTTCTCCGTGGAAAGTAGAAATTAATGTCTGTCCAAGACCGTCGGTGCCAACAAAGCGAATGTATGTGTGTAGTGCGACAAACGAGAAGATAGATAAATCAAAATGAGCAAAAAAGACACCGTCTTTCTCTTGTGTATTCCAGAGGAGTGAATGCCCAACCATCCCAAACGCCTTTTGTCCTGCCTTAGCATGTGCTCGGCCCCTAAAACATCACGACTGCGCCGAGTCCAATGTTCCCTAGACCAGTAGAGTGGAAGATGTGTAGTGATATAAGGAAAATCCAGACATAGAAAATTGATTAATACACGAGGCCAGTCAGAGAGGCCTCGAGCAGATAATACGTCCCACTCAGACTTCGCAGAATGAAGCATGCATACATCCTTTCTATGTTCTGATGCTGCTGCGACGTCGGGTAGCTGCCGCGAGACCTTGCCTCAAACGGCTGCGGGTGCCGTTGGGAGTCATCGGTGATGCGGGCTCGGACATGGGTGAGATGGGCGTCAAGGGTGCCGTCGCTGTTCGTCGCTTCGCGTTCTTAAGGATGTCGTGGTAGGTAGGGGCCTTGGCCAAGACCGGCGTTGAAGCTGAAGGTGCACGGGGCAGAGGCTCTAGAGGGGAGTCCTCCTGAACCTGCTCCATGGATGTAGGGGTGAAGAGGCTGAGGTTGTCCCGGGACTGTGAGGCGTAGCTAGTGTTGAGGCTGGGTCGACTACGCTTCCTTACCAGGCTCAGCGTGCGCTTGAAGACACCTGTGGGGGTCTTGGGGGTCTTGGGGGCGTCGGTCAGTTCCTGCTCCTTCTCCCTGGCCTCAGCCTCCATGTTGACTGCAAAAGGATCGATGCTAAGGAACTGAGGCTTCATCTTTTCCAGTCGGCCGGGTCCCATGCTACTCGTGCGAGGAGGGTGGAGGACGGGAGCTGAAGAGGATGAGCAGATGGATACTCGGTTCTGGATCTCGAGGGGAATGGTCGAGGTTCTGCGGAGGCGGCTGCTGGTAGGTCGTGAGCATGGCCTTGAAGGCGGTCGCGAAGAAATGTCGCTAGTGGAGCAGCTAGGTGATGAGGCACGTCGAGGTAGATCGATTACTGAGGGCTTTCCGGAAAAGACGACAGAGACCAAGCGAGCAGTGTCCTCGTGGCTTCCCCGTCGGTGGGTAGCCTTCTTAGGCTCCTCAATCTCAGAGTCAAGCTCGGAATCAGAGAAATCGGCGGCTGATGATGAGACTTCCTCTTCAGAAGAGAGGTAGAGCTCATGGTGGACAGAGTGGGCACTCAGAGGAGGTTGGTCCTCAACGGCCACCTTTGTGAGGACGAGATCGTCCAGTAGCCTTGAAGCTCGCAGTGAGCTCTTGGCAGGCAGAGCAGGGGGTGCATCGGCGGAAGCTCTAGGTAGAGTAGGCATGGTAGCAGTGTGTGTGGTATCTGGTGAAGGTTGGTCGCAGGAGTCGACGTCTGAGGAGTAGAGGCGAGGGGAGTCGGATACGGATTCTATATGAGTTTTGGACTCCCTTTGGGAGAGCTGTTGCGTCACGAGTTGTGACATTGTGAGCAGGGGAGTGGTGAACAAATATTGAATTCCCCTTATTCAGATCCCTTTGGAACAAGGTCAACAAAGAGTGGGTTGGGTAGAAAGAGAGCTAAGAGGGAGACCGAAACCAAAAAGAGGCTTAAGACGTAATGGTGTAAGGGATCAGGTAGAATGATCTGGGTTATTGGGTCGTGTGATTTGTATAGTGTATAGCTGCGATCGTGGTGGTGGCCGGTAGCGGGATAGAATGGAGTCTTGTTCTCTTGTTTCCGTCAATGAATTTGAACGCGTTTCCTTTTGTCTCTGGTTGTCCTCTTGTTTTTTTCTTGTTCGGAACTTGGTTGTTCTTGTTTAGGCTGCCGTCGAGTTTTCCTCTTGTCCTTTGGGCTGAGACACTTCCAAGACCAGCTGGGGATACCTAAAACCAGACAAAGGAGACGGAAGCGGAAAGAGTGTCTAAAAAGTAGAAGAAAAAGAAAGAAAGGGAGATGTTGTATTGATTATCGACCGGAACCGAGTAAAGGGAAGTTCGATAATGTCTTTTATTTTTGAATGATAGACTTGTACTTTATTCAAGAGGGAGAATGGGAGGAGAAAGGGAAGAGAAGGGTGTATGAGTTGACGCGGCTGGGGGAGGTCATTAGTATTTGACGAAGATGGATGGGATGGGAATGGGTTGACAAGCTCCGTTACAAGTGCAGGTGCAAGTGCAAGTGCAAGTGCAAGTGCAAGTCCCCTGGGCGGCTTTAGACAAGGTACGTACCTACTTTCTTGGAGTCCATGTCATGGTTCTGGCTCAGGGACTAGGCCATGGAAAGTGCAGGTGCAGGGATGGGAGGTTGGCCATCTGCAAGAGTGGGGTCTTCCATCCCACAGGGGAGCCACCCTCTGGTACGACTGGGACTGTGTTATTTTGCAAGCCTGTCACACTGGGTACTTGGGATCATGAGAAGCCACGACGGGTGGGGATGGCTTGTGGAATACCAGTATGGACCCCAAGGGATTATCTAATGTTAGGTCAAGAGGTCAGAAAAAAGTGGTGGCAGAGCCACGGGATGCAGCGATTCCGAACGAACTTGGGGCATCACACGCAGATGGTTTGAAGAGCGTTTGACGGAGGATGACAAGAATTACCAGACATGAGATCTATAATTACGGCTTATCTTTTTTTTTTCTCGTGATATGTTTCCGGCTTGGAAGCGCCAGTAATCAGCTAATCCAAAACATCAGCAACAGCAGAAAACGCCTTGCACTGCAGAAGCGCCGCCTGAACCCCCCCTTGTAGACCCAACCCAAGACTTGGGACTTGGGACTTGAACGTGTAAGCCAAGGAATTTTTCCGACTTTGTTGGGCTGCGACCTCTGGCCTAACAAAGATGCAACCAGCCGAGAGGACAATCACGCAAACCCATTCTTCCGACATGGGAATATCAAAAAGCGTCAACTGTTTGATCTATCAAATCACCCTCTCTCCGGTTTGATACGATATTGCCCATGGTAACTCCTACAGTAGCAATTACTTGACGGTTGCGAGATGTTCCCTTGCCCTTACCGTTGACTAGTCCGTGGTTTGTGTCCCCCCATGCCCTGCCCAGAGTGGCCTTGGCACAAGGGGATCTGAATAAAATCGCCAGGGAGACGTTTCATCCATCCAAGGGGGGGGGTCTTGGGATTCTCTATTCAGTTTTATGTCGGTTATAAGAGCAGATTACTACAGAGAATAGAGATAGGATACAAAGCTACAAAATACGCCCGCGCTAGAGAAGGCGGAACTGTCGCTCGTTATTCAATTATATGTCGATCCAACAGATCATAACAAGATTGTCAATGCGCACGTGTGCGTGTAGAGGTGGAATTTCAGACAGAGATTCATTCCAGAGCGTGTTTGAGGTTGAGATATCC
This sequence comes from Fusarium penzigii, assembly GCA_013623535.1. NCBI lineage: Eukaryota > Fungi > Ascomycota > Sordariomycetes > Hypocreales > Nectriaceae > Fusarium > Fusarium penzigii. Next base: position 59,443 of record JABFFC010000404.1, read on the forward strand.
CCCACCGGATTAGTTCTTCCTTGCATCAATTGTCTATGTCTGTGCCTATCTGTGCCTGTATCGATGTTTATCAGTTTCCAATCTCGAGATATTAGAAACGTCAGCCTCTATTCGGTAGTGTTGCTACTGGAACGGACAATTGTAGATAAATGACCGGTTCGTTCTGTAAGAGATAGATTAAAGATGAACCGAGGCATGAATCTATTTGGCTTTCTTCCCCATGAACACCTTTTAATGACTCTAATCAACCTATTTTGCTTGATCATTTGCGTCTTTTTCTTCTTCGTCTTTCTTCTACTATCTCTTTTCGTCATGAATTCCGTCGTGTGGTTGTGAATAGATTGAGATGGAGGGGTGACCATGTCTCGTAGTCGCAGATGACCTACTTTGTACTCTGTACAGTCCTCAAGGTAACATCAAGGTCGGTTTCGTTGTGGATTTCTTTTATCATTTCTGGCCCACGTGTTGTGTGATGTTGCAAGCAGTTAACTCCAAGTCAGTCACTGATTCATTCATTCATCCGACTAGCCTCACTCGAGAGGACATACTGGTGAACTGCATTCATATCATCCTTGCTGCTTGCTTTTTCCCAGCCGAGACTCGCTACTGATTTGCTTGCAGTATCCATCTGTCGTCATCCATTGACCCAGCCTTGCGACCTTGACATGACTCTTTCACCTCGAGTATCCATTTGATGATCAACATTAATGGTTGTTTTTTTTCTATGTACTGTCGTGTATTGTGCAGTGTCGTATTTCCTTTCGACCTTTGTGTCTGTCGGGTCCGGGTTCGGAAATTCAACCTAGACCGAGGATAGGTAGGGGTTTTCACCAGCCAAGATCGACCTCAATCTCCTCAATACGCTACTCCTGAGTAGTAAATTTGTTTGCCCACAAAACCTCCATCTCTTAGTACAGTACAGTAACCAACAGCTGAATACATTCGCTCCGATACACTAAATACTTCTGGACCCTCCGCTAATGGATGCACTTTGACGTCGTCCCTTGAAAGTTAGATGGGGGATTTTATTTTTGTTCTTGTCGTTCGCCTTATAATAGACAAAACACAGCAAAAGAGAAAGAGAATTAAGAAGAAAAAATAGCAAAAAGAGACAAAATCACTCAAAGTTGGCAAGAAATGGAGATGGAATATGCACAACTATCACGACGATACTATTATCAGTCTAGTCCACGCACGTGTAGTACACCAACAAGCGGAGAAATGCCATCAATTTCATCAAAAGGTGAGGCTGTTCAATATCGAGTCTACTCTCACCTACACTAACAAGCCTAGTTATCCCGTCACCGCCTCCCAATTCACGATGATCTGCACAAAGGGGGTAAAGAAGGGTAGAAAAAAAACCCTCCTAACCCCTGCCAGACGAAGAAGGAAAAGACAGGGGTTGGGATGTTAGGGGTCCCGGTATATTGAGCGGACATGAAAGGACTTGCACAGATTGGAAATTTTATGTTGTGTCTATGAAAAAGAATAACGAAGCGAGCGATGAATTTCGGATAGGGAGATGAAATGACGGTTTCTGGGGTGCTTGTCAACTAGGGTGAGTTTCTTTTCTCATCAGATCATTTTTGGAATATTCCATCATCGTCAGTTGACTAGTACTGTTGAATACCCTACCTTAGACTGAGGATAATCCACCATGCCATGTACTGCAATATATAATATGGGGAGGCTTTTGTATTGCAACAATATGTCCCCGTTGCCTTGCCGCCCGTAAAGTTGTGGCCTGTTGGAAAGGCCGCAGGATGAATGTCACTTGTCATGCCATATCTACTGTAATGCTTTTGGATCGTCGCGACTCAGTGGAAGTGTTCGGTTAATTCACGATGGGCTAGTGATACCCAGAAAAGGTAGTATCACAACCCGTTACAGTGCAGTACATGCATTTGACGCTATTCCCATCATCCACCCTCTTTTTTATTCTTTTTTTTTTTTCTAGCCCACATTACAACTCACATCACAACTCACACACATACACACAAGACAGCGTCTGGCTACTCAGATAAGAAAAAGTCATTCGTTGAAAAAATATCTTTTCCCACACACACATATTCATTCACTCACACATACGCCAAGTATATCATTCCCAGCCTCGCGTGTATCGCGCATCTTTTAAATAAAAAAAGGGGTGATGGCCAGTCCTTCTTTTCTTAGTTTAGACTCATACCCTTTCCATCTTTTTTAGTTCCCGTCGCTCACTACACTAGTACGTATACCAAAAAAGACAGAGAGGGAGAGAACATAGCCCGTGATGTGTGTGTGTGTGAGAGAGAGAGAGAGAAAAGAAACACGAACTTGTAATTCCGCGCCAACTTCGGGGTTCATCAAGGGTTAGGATAGACAGAAAAGGGAAGGGGGACAAGTAAAAAAACGCAAGGTACAAGCGAGACGGGAAAAACGTGCAAAGGCAAGGCACGATGCAACGCTACTGTAGGTAGAATGCACAGTATCTCGTGAGATGTTACATTTTTTGGTGTTGTCCTTTTTTTCCCCCCTCGCGGTATTCGGACTCTAATTCTTTTTTTTTTCTGCTTCGTGCATGAGGGGGAGAAATACCACGTATCCAATGCATGCGTGTCTGAAATGTTGTCTTTCTGCAGTTCTGCTACAGCCTCACACATTTCACTATCCAATCAATCATCCTCAGACACACATCCCATACACATATACACAGTAACTCTCTCAAAGGACCCAAAGATCAAACTCGATCTTACAAAACTCTACCATTGATTCAACCACTCAATACCTTCACCATGCACATTTAACCTTAACCATCTCTTGCAAGCGCCCTCCCCTGTTTCGCATCGTCTACCCTCCTCTCCCAAACGACCACCACGACTGGCTCCCATGTCCTCCCCCCTCCATCGGTGATCCGCTTCGTTAGTCTTGCATGGGGGGTCTTCGTCGTACCAGAAGTCGACCAATCATTTGTACGGGGACAACCACCGCAGACCGACATTTGGTTTGTGTGGATAGTTTTTTTCTTGAGCTTGGGAAAGCGGCTCTTTTGAGAGAATTAAAAAGGTGATGCTTTTGTTCCGTGAGTTTTCGTACTATGTAGGTACAAAGATGTGTTGTATGAGAAGAGGATCTGATAGTTGAAAAGAATGGTTCTGGTTGATGGTTAGTGTCCTCTATTGAGATGTACTACACTACACCTTAGTGTCATGATCCATCGCCATGTCCATCTCCATCGACTCTCATTTTTCCCAACCCGAGTCAGACCATGGACAATATCTAGCTAAGCAGTAATCATGTTCGATTTAATTCCACCTTGGATTTGGCATTAACCTTCACTTTATTAACCTTCACCTTATTCCCAGTATGTATGTAATCCCGTCTCTCGAGTTCTAGATCAACCAACATAAAACACACTTGATCCCCTGCCCATTTGGCGTCTCAGGTTGGTCATCCTTGGTCTTTTTCCCCCCAAACCAATCGACAAGGGGGTTCGTTCGTTCACTGTAACGAACCTATCCGCCATCTAGAACCGTCACCCTTGTCCATCATCCTTCCCTTCTTTATTCAGACTCAGCTATCAGAAATGCACAACTTCGTGATGGGAAATAATCCCCCATGTACGTAGATCAAACTGTCATAATCCCCTGTAATTAGTGAAAGATGGTCACGGGCAATCTTGTTGCGGTTTCGCATTTATCTTGTCATCCTTGGTTCGCCAAGGGGTCGGATAGACAGATGAGGCGAATGTAACCATAGTGAACAAGATGAAAGGGGGGCGGCAAACCGTCTTTGCGAAGTAGACAATAGATAGCGGAAAACCGTTGAGAAGACGACAGGGTCAAGCGAGCGGACATGGTGAGAGTCGAGGATGAGATCTGGGGGAGTTTGGCGTTATCGTCATTAACTAGAATGATTCTATGGAGACTTTTCTTTTTCCATTTTTCCTTCTTCCTCTCGCTTAGCTATCTGTCGCCCCTTTATTTATTTTTTATTCTTTCTTTTTCATCGTCTCTCATGCGTGCAATACTTCGGGAATCAGAGGTGTACATCATACGTTTTACGGAGTCTTCGGTTCCTGACTGTGCGGTACTTGGGTTGACTGAACCCGGTCGTGGCATGTCACCTGTATGGATCGGATGGAATCGAATGATGCGTTCCCAAAGGTGGAAGTGTAATGGATTAAAAGGCAAAATTGATGCCAATGTGGTTGAGTTCGTTATTAGAGTTGCTGCACCACGTGAAGTGTCTGTAGTTACCACATTCTTGGATTCTTCTCGTGGCAGTAGCATTGATTTCCATACCTGCTTCTACCAGTTCCGGTCAATGCCCTGTATATCAATTCGGAATCAACTTTATTTTGCCCCCATCTAACAATTCCATTCTCTATACTTACTCGTACGATTCTTCATCTTCAACTTACACCAAACAATTAACCCCACAATCCTCGACTTCTGATGAACCACGCTTATCAGAGGCTGCAGGCAGCGCCACGCCACATCTCCAGCATCTTCAGCCACCGAACTGTCCCCCAGAGTCGAGCTGACATGACATCATCCGCAGACCGATACAGCCACACAGATATGTACGTATCGGGATGCAGGATCTGTCCGCTTACTGTCTAGCGCCATCTTTCTATCATAGACGCCACTAAAAATAAATCAAGTAAAAACCCACTAAGAAATAGGCCTAGAGGGTGCCGACCAAGTAAGTGTGTGTGTGTGTGTACGAGAAATGTCTAATTCTGGATTGATGGTTACTGGTAAGTTAGATCGTGATGATGTTTGAAAATAGTGACATTTTATCTTCTTCACCCTTCGTATACGGCCACTCCGTCTCACTTCACTTTGCCATTTAAATCTAAATTCTCGATATCCCTAGAATGCATAAGCACACTGTGAAAGTGACTTTTTCCTTTTCGTTTCTCTTCCCCGTTTATCCCTTCTGTCGGCTACTAATCAGTCCAGCGATGCAGGGTAACATGGCCAGCCCCATCAAACACGAAAAGAAACAATAAATGTTTCCAGCAGTAATATCACACTAGTGCTTAATGGTCTCCCTACGAGGCTCTTGCTTAGCTGTCATCGGATCTTCGGGATCAACCTCTCTTGTCTGTCTCAGAGGAAAGAAAGTGTCCCTGCATATCGTGTTAACCGACAGGCATGACAAGGGGTAGACGTTAAAACATCGATAACTCAAACAATGCTACAGTATTCTCTCCGAGCCGTGATCCGCCCTTTTCTACTCTAATGAATTAGATTGGTGCCCGCATTGTAACTCGAGTTGCATTAGGATGTAATAAATGTTATAATAATTCCTGGGATTCCTCTTCATCCCTTGTTTTATAACACAAAAACTGCCCCCTTTTTTTTCTTATGGCACTCTTCTCCCTTGTGGCAATGTTGAACAAAGGGGATCTGAATTATCCTCTACTAATCTGGAATTCCCCCTTGATTCTCATCCCTTGGCCATGGACTGTAACGGGATTCGGCACGGGTAAGAAGGGATGACAGTTGTGACGGTTGCCTCACGGGACTGTGGATGTCCGGTTGCGGACGGACCAGACCCGTTGTATGAAAACCCTCCTCCTACATACGACGGAGCATACGCACACGAACACTCACCGAAATCAACATCATGACATTTAGACTTTTCCCAATTCTAGGGCCGAACGAACATCTCCTTTAACTTTATCGCCATGTGTTTTTCCCATACCAAAGCAACAGGAGACGAAAAGAAAAAAAAGTCTTTTCTATTCCAATCACAATACCAATATCAGTACCCGGTATCGATGACTGTATTCGTCTCGATGGGCCTCAACCTTCCCAGCCATTTCCGCTTGAAGTTTAACCAGAAATTCAGCCCATCACACGTGGTTCAGCTCAACGCCGCAAAACTCTGACAGAGCCCGGTTTGACGGGGTGGTGGGAGACACAGTGTAGTGGGTTGTTCGAGGGACATGTAAGAAGGCTTAGCTAGAATGGGATTGATGACTATGAGTTCTTGACGGTATAAGCACTGGTTTTGACGCTTTTTTTTTTTTTTTTTTAACTCTGTCTGTTTTTCTTCTTCTGTCTCTCCTTCTTTATTTAGGCACCTGGTTTACATGATGTGCTGTTCATGCATTGGTATATTGGGGCCAGGATGAGTTGGCAAGAGGCTCATCAACCCCACGTTTTGTCTGAGAGTAAGGATATCCTTTATTCTCGAAAGATGGACACTCAATCCCAGATCCAAGTGAAGCGACAAGGCGGGACAGAGGAAAAGGGAAAGGAAGGAGAAGAAAAAAACCATACCAGCACTTCCATTCATCAGCCTTGACATGCTTTACATGGACTTTGCCTCTCTGCATCCTCTGGAATGTAAAAGATTTCTGGAAACTTATTAGCACCCGTTCTAGAACCGATCATCCCGACTGATCATCTCTGACAGGAAACAGAACGGCAATGAAAACCATGTCCATAATTAATCAAAATACAAGTAACCAAAAGAAATAAAGCACCCATATAGTAACCTCTCGGCAACGTCCATACCATACCAACAATCCGGTTATGCCACTTGATTACCTAGAACATTCCTACGACTTGTCTTCGAAATTTAACTGTAGGGTAAGTCACACCACCCACCAACACCAACAACAACACCCATGCAACCCATCAACGTCATCGAGCATCAAGGACCCTGAAACGGTTTGCTTCTTGCGTTGTCTATACCGCGATCGACATGCCCTATGACACCAGACACCGACTTGCTTTTCCTCCCGCCTCTCCAGCGAAGGAAGTTGAAACAAAAAAACTTGAAATCTTTCATGATGTTGATGCCATACCAACAAGGGGGTTCATGCATCTATTAACTCTACATCATGTACTTGGGCACAGTACACAATCTTCATAAGGATGGCATCAATATACAAGCCCAACCAGTCCGTCGACGACATGAGGGACAGGGTTATGAGTAAATTACCAATAAATGTTGCGTCAACCTTACAATCAAAACATCACATCTCAGCTGTCATCACTACTCTACTGTACTGTACTGTACTTCATCACCGCACCTACTGCGTCATGACAAGCACCATTCCCATTCCCATCTGGGTTTATCATCGATGAAATAATCCTTACCAATCTCACAGCCACTTGGCTTTACCTTATCACTCAGAACATGGGAGAAAATAGCAGTACTGTACTGATCACAAAGATAACGCAAAGGAAATAAGAGGTAAAAGGTTCATATGTCATATAACTACTATCTGGGTATTTTGCTTTCAATCATTTACAACCATATCCGCATCAACATGCAGACGTTCATTTCCCTGCCCCTCATCAATTGCCCATCCCTCTTCTGCCCTTCACCCATAGATAGGTTCTCATCAACTTTAATCCATGATTGATCATGGTAACTCTGGATTGAAAAACCACGAACCACCCCTTAGACACTTGTGAACCACCTGACTTCCGACCACATCTCCCCATGTGTCTGCTGCAATCTGATTGCTCTTCCGGAAATCGCATATATATTGGATCTCCTAGACAAATTTGACTGCCTAGACTGACCCGCCAGTCCTGATGCTGATCAACTCAGAATATCCCTCGCAACATGTGACCTACCTCCACAAGTCAAGACTACCTCGAGGCTCCCCGCCGCTGCTGCGCGGTCGCCATTGCTCAGGCACCTCACCAGATAGCTCATCATCAAGCCTGTCTACCTGGCCAGGCACAGCCAAGAACCCGCCCGCACCGTTGCCTATCATGACGCTGCGTCGTGCATCGCCACGGTCCCATCCCAACCCAGCAATGTCTGCCCCTAGTCCATAGCTGCTGACTGGCCGCCGTGATGGTGCGGAGGCTGACATGAAGGGGTCGACACGCGCAAAGTTCCACTTGCCAAACTCCTCGCTCTTGGTAAACACCTCGAGAGTCTTTGTGGGTTGACGAGGTCCGCCTGGCCGGGCAAACGGGTTGTTGGAGCTGAAGCGTTTATTCGAGCTGGGCGGTGCATGTGACACTGGCCGGCCCGGCGGCGCAAGAGACGTTGTATATGCCGAGTTGGGTGATAGACTGAAACCAGGCGTCGAGCTCGTCGACAACCTCGACGTGTTGCGCGTACGGCCATCCGCAAACGCGGCATTGGGAGGAGGAAGTCCTTGGAGTTGATCAGGAAAGGTCTCGTCGTGTACATAGAGCTGCCTAAGACGTGGGAACCCTCCCGCCAAGATAGATGACGCAAGATAGCTGTAGTAACCCGTCGTGACGGTAGAAAAGGGCCCTGGAACTGCATCGAAAAGTTCGAATCGGAGAATTTCCAACGAGCGAGATGCGAGAGGTCGGGTGTTGGGTGACTTGACGAACTGGTCAGCCACCTTGGACTGTATAGCCAGCGTTTTTAATGACGAGGCCATTGTGAGTACCTCCTGCAGACTGGCAGGGTGGACACCCGTTTCTTTGAGGGTCAGAACGGTCAGGGCTTGCTGCGTCTCGTGCCATGCAAGATACTCAATCAGGCCCTTGATCGTCACCCTGGGAGTCTCTTCAAGTACCAGTTCCTTCAACGGGGGTAGAGTAGGTAACCCGTCAGACGAGGACAGTGCCTCGTCGGAAAGGCTTGGTGTTCTAGAGACCTTCAACGCCTGGAGATTGACCAGGCTCCCAAGAACAGCTCTGATAGTCATTGGGTCAACGTTCAGATTCTCAATCTCCAGCACCTCTAGTTTGGGCCAGATCCGACCAGAAGCCAACATGGCAAAGCTTCGTTCCGAACCTCCGAGGTATGTCATCTTGCGTAGGTTTGGACATCGTGCTTGGACTTCAAGTCGGAGAGTCGCAAAGCTCGGATCGTCGGAGAACATTCCTTGGGGCAAGTCGACATATCGCAGATTCGGGAGAACGGCAATCGTCTGCGCCAGTTCGACTTGGGAGGACTCGCGCAACATATAAGGCATCTTGAGGAACTCGACTAATCTGCCTATTCGTGTTGGGTCGTCACGAACAGTACGGCGTAAGAGACGAAGACGTGCTTGGGCGGGATCCTCGGGAACACCATTGCGATCGAAACGCGATGTCTTTTTGCGCTTCTCGGCAAGCCATGCTTCGAGACGACAGTAGTGCACGGGATCGATTCGAATGCTGTGATAACTATAGATACGATCATATTAGCAATCGTATAGACTTGAGATCAGATCGAAGCATTGATTGTTCAACTTACAGGACCTTGACGGCACTGGCGCGCCATGCGTGGCATACTTGTACGCAATGCGCCAGATCGCGCAAATCGCAAAGCATACAACCGCTGTCGGTCGTCACGGCACTGCCCTCGCACGATTCATAGGTCTCGTCTTTGGCGTGTGGGCAAACAAATTGGAATATGCGCTCGAGAACACCAGTGGGGAGCTGAGAGAGGACGTATGCGGAACTGCGTGTGGGAGGAAACCGTGGTGGTTGATGAGCTCCAGGAGAACGAAATTCGGCAGGAATGATAAATTCAGAACCGCTGCCGCTGCCGATGAATGATTCACTTTTGCTCTTGGCCTTGGCCTTGCGTCTGAATGGGTTTCTCATTGTTGTAGAGTCGGAGTCTTGGCGATTGAGGGGATGTGAATCATGGGAGGAGACGATGTATATTAGAAGAGCAGTAGGAACGAATTATGTCTATAGATCGGAGTTGAATGAAGCTGATGTTTCTTTCAAAAAAAAAAAAAAAGACGAGAAAGAGAGAGACAGAGACAGAGAGACAGAAAAGAGGGAAGAGGGAGAGTTGAGATGGGTAGGTAGGTGTTTGTTTCGTTTGGCGGATTATAGATTAAGAGGTACAAGTCCCGGAGTATTACAAGTAGCCGTTAAGGTGGTGAAGAAGGAACAGGTGAGGAGGCCCCAGTCGGGTACAACTGTGATGCCACAGGAAGCACCTACCACGGATGGACATGGACATGGACATGGACACTTTCTGGGCGCCTGTTTGACCATCCAAATGCAATGGATCAATTGGAGACCAGCACCTGAACAAAAAGAACGACTTGTGCAGGGGGTGTGTCAAATCAAATCAGGTACTGACTGACTGGCTGTACTTGTAAGCTGTCCCTTTGTTTCTTTTTTGACCCTTCCTCTCTCTCCTCTCTCGTGTATAACGCCCCCATAAGCACACAAAGGGGGGGAGACGGTATGCTAATGCAGGTCAATCTTTTCCCTTTTGTTGAAGAGCTCAAAGGATTCCAAAATGAAGCAGCCTTCATCGATATTACGCTTTTCCCTTTATTGAATCAATAGGATTCCTTTAGGCTCTTTGGGGGTGATGCTGATGCTGATGCTAATGCTAATGCTGATGACCTACTTACAAGGTACTAGGCTCAAGCAAGGCTCACTCGCGATTATTTCGTGCCGCTCACAGGGGTAATAGTAAGGGTAAGGGGGGCTTCCTCAAGAAGAAGGGGTCAGGGTCAATAAGACAAGACAAGGAAGGGGATCTTTTGCCCCGCAAAATTGAAAGAAGCCCAGACAGGCACTTAATGACAGACAACTCACTCTACTTGACCACAGAGGAAAACCGTTTCCTCGACTATTTTTTTTTTGTTCATTATCCGAGCGTCCGCTCATGACTGGCTCTGGCATCTTCTCCAGGATAAAAGAGCTCTGAACCAACCAAACAGAATTTCCCCTTGATTAAACCACGGAACAAACCTCAGCTGCATTCATGATCTGACGCGTTTTCTATTTATTTATTTATTCCTACAGATAATACAATCCCACAAGACGATCAATTGATTACCGAACGGGTACACACTCCACCATAGCTAGCTTCGTGACGAGCGGGAGATTGAAAAGGGGCTCCCATGGAGAAGCTTAGTACCTTAGTAGCACGTAGTACACACACGTACATACAACGTACAGTACATCTGGAGTAAGCGCCTTTCACCTCACGATTATCTGGTCTGGCAACGGACTGGACCTTGACGCCAGCAACAGGGGAATGGATCATGATGCAGAAGGCCCCGAGCTATGTAACGGTCTATCTTCCGTTGACCATTCATATCAACATTCTACTCTCCTGTTATGTCATTCAAAGTCATCTTATTACCGCACATTATATCCATCAGAGTTATCACCATTCGTTCCCACCCATCACAGACCAGCTCCTCTTGGCATCAACTTATGGCCTTTCTACAATTGTGGTGTCTATATAGTAGTAGTATAGTACAATGCTACTTGCCTCAAATGATATCACAAAGATACACAAAGATACACAAAGAGATAAACAAACACACAAACAACACTTATAGCATAGACTGCATCCCTAGAATGGACCTACGTCTATCATGCCACCACGTTTCATTTATCATACGTAGTACAACACATCTCCCCAAGATCAACTCACTGAAACCAAAAAAATGTCATCCATCCTTACAAATACTTGACTATGCTGAGTCTAAATAGTTCTTATCATACATAACAGCCAAGAACGATTACAAGGGTTCTTAGGAACATCGTCGCAACTCCGACCGACCGAGTCTTTTTGTCGGTCCTGATAACCATGCCCGTCCTGCCCAAAAAAATGCCCCATGTTCGCCAGGGAAACAAAAAATCCGTCAAGTCCTCATCAACACCCTTCATCATTATAACCGCCCAAGTATACAATATTAATTGCGGCCCAGCTTGCTTGCCAGTCCATCGGCACCGGCTTCTATGTGTCTTGCCCACGCACAAACCACGATATCTCCAAACCCTCTCAATTATGTACGCATCCTCACAAAGGCACATGTCCTTTGCTGATTTCGCCGTCTTTTGTACATGCCCGGAAAGTCATTGTCGACAGCCCAAAGTTGCCGTGTATTATAACCAACCATCCAACACAAGGCAACACAAGCTGCCGTCACGCAGCATTGCCATGTGCCATTTAAGCCTTGCGAGATCGGGTGCTGCCGCCGTTGGCCTTGGCTCCGGTGGCAACAGCTCCGTTCTTACCACCCTTGACGGGGGTGGTCTGGACCAGGTGAGGGTCGGGGAGAGGAGCCTGGCTCATGCGTCGGAGACTCTTACGGCTGCTAGCAGCCTTGCCCTCCTTCTTGTAGGTAGCAAAGTAGAAGGAAATGAAGAGAACCAGGTAAGAGCTGAGGATGATGATACCAGAGAAGGCAGCGAACTCCTCGCCAGCGCACTTGCCGGCGTTGGGCATCCAGGGGAAGTAGGAAGAGGTGAAGTATGTGTATGAAGCAAAGTAAACAAAGCCTGGTTACATGTTAGTTTCAGATGGATGAATCCGGATTCCATTGGTGGTCACTTACCGAGATCGATGATGAACTGGATGATCTGGAGACGAGTAACCCACTCCTTCCACCAGATACGGACGCCGCGAGCGCTCTGGAAGTAGTACCAGTACATGACAACGTGAACGGTAAGGTTAAGGCAGATGACAACCCAGGAGACCGAGGTAGAGCCGATGAGCTGAGTGTAGCAGAGGAGGGCGGTGGCACCGTGGTGGTAGCAGTGGAGGAAGGCTAAACGAGTGGTTAGCGATGCAAGTTTCGCGAGGGAGCAATTACATACTCAGAGGCTTCTTCTTGAGGAAGAGGAAGACGGTGTCAAGAAGCTCGAGGTACTTGGTCAGGTAGTTAAGCTGCCGAGAGATTAGTGTTGGGACCCCGAAATCTGTCAAGATCGAAACATACATAGTACAAGACAACAAGGCGCTGAGTCCAGCCACCGTCGGCGTGGCAGATGGCATGGAAGATACCGTTGCGGACAACAATGGGGAAAAGTTCCTCGATGAAGAGGGCAAGGAGGATGGCGCTGATGGCGGTCAAGTAGAAGTTGTGGATGAGGAAGAGCGTCTTGAGCTTGAAAGGCTCACGGTTGCGCATGAACTCGCGGCCGCCGAAGATGATGGCATAGTAGACGACGATGAAGATCGAGGTCGACTTGAGGGTAGACATGGGAGTCTCAAAAGGCACAAACTTGAAGTCATCGGCAGAGTAGCCAACGACAGCAGTCCATGCCTTGTCGAAGATAGGCCACAGGTGAATACCGAAGGGACGGTCGACCGTGGGCAGCGGAAGCTGCTCGTAAAAAGTAGCGGGAGACGCAGACATGATGGGCAATCACGACGATGCGAACCGATTCAACCAGGTTGTTTCTGACAGATTATTAAAAGGGATAATCGACAATTGGAAATGCGCCGTCGTAGTTGTACGCGGCGGGAGGAGGGGACACAAAAGGTCAGAAATCGCAATTGCGTAGAAGGAATGACGAGAAGAAGAAAAAGAAGCCTCCTGAGAGAGTAAGAAGGGAGAAAAGAAAAAAGCCAGGCAGATGCCAGATGGGCGAGATGAAGGATTAAAAAGGGGACGAGAGGTTAAAGAAGGGGAAGGGAAAAGGAGCAGAAGAAAATAAGTGGAAGATTTGTTGGAGAGACGCGGCACGTCAAAAAGGGGAAACCACTGTCCGCTATTACGATGTGCTAACTTCCCATAGACTTTAGGTACCGGCACTTCCACCAGTAAATGCACCAATCCACGAAGTACCCGCGCAGGACGTTATTGGGTCAACACCAAGGGAAAAGGGAAAGTGGCACCCACCTCGAGGGTACTTATTTTCCCTCCAAGCAGGTTATGACTTTCAATGATACTCTGCCTTCACATTAGAGTCGTGCCGCTAGTACACGTTTGTAGTCTCATCTTGGCCTAATCTCCATGGCGGCAGGCCTGGCGCCAGTATCTTTCTTGTATGTCTTGTGTCCTTTACAGCTGGCAATTTTCACCTAGCTCCTAGCACCTAGCACCTGCACATGTAATTTCTCGCACGCGTTTTCAGGTACCAAAGGGGGTTTCTTAGTGTCCTGGCCCTGGGGCCTCTACGTCGACGGGAGATTGAAAGTGACCCCTTTCGCATGTGATTTGCCGGGCTCTCCGGGGGCAGACCAATCAAGCTGTTCGATTTTATATCGTCTCGGTGCCTTCCATTTGTTCCATTTCACCCTTGTTGACATTGGGCACGTGATGCCAAATATGAAGGTCAACTATCGTCCAATGAGTGTGTTAACCTTGATCTTTTTGCTGGGGAACAGACAGGCATCGGGCTTTGCATGGGACCGAGGTACTTTAGGCTTGGTTCCTTGGACCGCGATGAAGTGGCATCTTGTTGTTGGATTGGAGTTGGCATTCACCCTTGGTCAATGCTAAGCCGGACCGCCTCCCGTGGTATTAGCATTGCGGAGAGGATACTGGAATAAGACAAGAATGCGGCATTGCAGTTTATTACCGGCGCGACAGGTGTCTCTCGTACGAAATCCACCACACAGCAGGTTTCTCTATGGTGCATGTGTCTTTTGCTTTTGGATGCATGGACGAGACTCCTAATTTCGGACTTATTAGTGCCTGTTGGTTGAGAACTAATCAGGTCCACTCCTCCAATTGTATAGAACTGAGTTAATTTAAACAGAATAGATTCACAATTCGTGAATTGCGCAGCTAGTGAATGTAATCGATAAGATAGATAGCCAAACGCAGCATATGTGAAGCACTTTGCCCAGACTCCCGTCCATTGTACCGGTATAATGCGTCAGGTAGGCGACGTTAGAAAAGGCAAAGCATGACTTTATGCATACTCCAGTAGCTTGGAATCGACAACTCTCTTGATGTGGCGGTGCATTTTGACAGGACCTGAGCTGTGGCGCGATCCTCTCTGTTGATTGGAAGAATTGACATCACGTTGCTATCTAGTAATGCCCTGTAGATTACTGATGTTTGTTGTGTGGGGTTTGAGCCATTTACGCTGCAACTGGAGTGTTACTTCAACAGTGCAGCAATCAATTGGTGACGATATCATGGTTTTCTCGTGGTTGGCCGCATGTCCATAGGGGTTTTTTTTATTTTTATTTTTTATTTTTTATTCCGACGAAGTTACTTATGAGAAAGCAGCCTGTGTCTGAACTCCTCCCGTTGTTCAAAGTTCTCTTTCGAACCTTTGTACGGTTCCTGCCGGGGATAAAATAAACGAGAAGGAATGACGAATGGCAACTGTTCGAATAAGCTGACAGGTGACACAGTCACAATGCAGGATCACACTGTCTAGAATGCGGCAGCAGCCTCACACAATTCTGGCCTTGCACACAATTCGTACTGTTCGCTCCACCGTCACAAAAAAATAGGTCTAGCCTTGTCTTAGTCATCCTTTCCGTCCACCCTCAGCCCATCCTTCTGGGTTGTCCCCCCAAACAACCTCTGCAGTCATCATCCGAGCCACCGAGAATTGCCTGTCACTAAAACCACGAAAAATCCCCCATCGCGACATCTCCCCTCCCATTCTTTCGACTCTCTCTTCTAATATACCCCAAAATATCGCCCAAAATGTCTGCCTCCTTCCTCCGAGTCGCCTCTCGTGGCATCCGCGCCGCTCCCTTCCGCCCTGTCGCTCAGCCCCTGGTTGCCCGCTCGGCCGTTGCCTTCCAGGCCAACTTCAGCACCTCCATGTCCCGACGAAGCGGCGACCACGGCGAGGAGACCTTTGAGGAGTTCTCTGCCAGGTACGATGATTTCGAATACTCAATTGGCGGTTAGGAATTGCATGCGCAAGATGGGATACTTTTTTTTATTGTTTGCTGCGCTGGACCATGCGGCCCAGAAGCTGTAGTGGAGTGGCCTGTTGTGGTTCAGTTGTCTCTGCCGAGTTACAGAGACCGATGCTGCAAATTGGGCCACAGCTCTCCCCACGCGATTTCTCCCGAATGTCTTCAATGCCGCCGCACACAATCATACCAGAGGTCAATGGCTAAACTACGAATTTCTACAGATTCGAGAAGGAGTTTGATGGCGTCCAGGACATTTTCGAGCTTCAGGTATGTCGGGCCCCCTCATAGCCTTGAGCTCGCCGCAACCCGGCCCGCAATCAAAAATGTCGTATGATTTTTTTAAAGGCTCATCACCAATTTCACAGCGCAACCTCAACAACGCCTTCGCTTACGATCTCGTTCCCGCTCCTTCCGTCATCGCCGCCGCTCTCAAGGCTGCCCGCAGAGTCAACGACTTTGGCACTGCTGTCCGTATCTTTGAAGGTATGCTTCAATTGCATATTATCACGCTGTCGTCCACATGTCTGGTCCTACGTCGGTTTTCGCTCTCGTCAACCTTGTCCTCACTGAGATGACTCGAATTGAGTGAATCATTACTCGGCAACGAACCAGATTGAACGACAAATCGACGACGACACATGTGCGACACGTTGTCAAACGGCCCATAGGCTAACCACCACTTACAGGTATCAAGACTAAGGTCGAGAACAAGGGCCAGTACGAGCAGTACCTCGAGGAGCTCAAGCCCCTGCGTGAAGAGCTCGGTGTTCCTCTGAAGGAGGAGCTCTACCCCGAGGAGAAGTAAAGGAAGAGCCCACCCATCCAATTCACCCACCACCCAAGGGCCTTTTCTGGAACCCAAGAGGTTTTGTCTGAGCCCCGGGCGAGTCCCGTGTACATGTTTAGCCAGAGAGAAGGAGAGAGAGTGTTCAGAGAGAAAGAGAGAGGACATTGATCTTGAACAAGAGGTAGACAAAGGGGGAGTTTGGTTGCGACAGACCCCCAATTGATTGTGTTATAGCATCCATTTCACCCTCTTCGACGGCGTAGACTTTCTGCTGGCGATTCATGCTGCCTCTTAATTGCCCCGAATCTTTTATCCATGTTCAAATCTTGGTATCAAACTGTGCTCTGATAGATTTCGAAACTCAACGGGCTATCTCTCCATCTTAAATTTGTTTATGCCTGCCGCTAATGTACCTTATTCGACAACGCGCGATCATTCATGGTTGGTCAGTGTTCCTCCAAGTCTTCACATCTATGAGCAGACCGATTCCGACACGGAATTCGTAAAGACATGTAAATCAACAAAATGAATTCTCTCAGTTGAATGATTCCGAAAAATCTACCCTTTGCCCTTCCCTATCCCCTAATGCGCCAAATGCAGTAGTAAAAACACGTTTGAAAGACAAAAAGACCCGAATGCTTCTTGAAACTGAACATAGTCTTATTCCTCCCTCTCATCCTGACTGATATGTTTGCCTCCCTGTATGCCTCTACACATGTTATCTTCTTCGTCCTCAATAGTTAAGCGTAATCACACCCTCCAAAATAATCTAATCATCTTGCGTCACCTCACCTCGCCTCTCAATATCTTATTCCTGTCTTAATCTCTCAAGGGGTCCTCCTCGGCCATTCCCAGGCTGTTGACCTATCGACGGCATTCCCGGGGCACCCACAGAGCCTGCTCCCTCAAACACTGGCGCTGAGGCTGGTGATGTTCCTCGACTGGCGGAACTCGCGAAGCCAGCCCTGCTAGGTCGAGGACTGTTGTTGAAGCCCATGTGTGGGCTGCGAGGAACGCTGGCCTGACGAGTTGGGCGACCGTTGCGGTACATTCGCAACTCTTCATCCTTCCGCATAATGTCACCAGTACGCTCTCTAAGCTGTATCTTGAGACTTTCATTCTCCTGCTCGAGAGTGCGAATCGTCTGCCTCTCCTGGGCTTGATGGATCTGTCGTATATTTTCCGACGCCTTGAGTCGCATGCCCTCGGATGATTCCTTCAGCTTCCGGAGTTCAGCCTCAATCTCGTTTGTTCTGTAGTTGGCTTCCTGAAATCGACTCTTGAGATACTCGTGCTCTTTAGTCGTGTATTCCAGCTTTTTGGTCAATTCTTGGTTCTTGCGTCGCTCCTCAGCCAACAAATCTTCCCTCTCTGCGGCCTCCTTATCTTCCCTCAATCTTTCGATAGTTGCGTTCAATTCCTTGATTTGCTCTTGCGCCTTGAGCATCTCCTTTTCAGCATTGTCCATGGCAATCTTCGTCGTGGCTTCAAACTTGCTCAACTCCTTCTGGAACAAGGTGCGGTCCTGTAGAGCCGTACGAAGAGCAGTTTCGGTTTTGTTGGTAGTTCGCTTGTGATCCTCCAGCTCCGAGCTCAGCTTACGGATGATGGCCTTGTAATTGCTCTCCAGCTGCCGAGCGTCTTCGACCAGTCGCTTGTGTTCAGCCATCTGCATCTGGTCAGTAGCTGCGGTGCTTTGCGCTCATCAGTTGGCTTACCTTCTTGGCCAACGCCTCCAGTTTGTAGGAGGAGATATTGTGCGACGACAATCTTACATCATGTTTGGAGCTTTTCGATTCAGCATCGTCAAGCATCTGACGCACCGTCACAGTATATGGAGGCTCGTTAGATTCAATGGGAAGGTTTGTGGTTGGAATCACTCGCATCCGCTTGGCTTCATTGTCGATTTCATCATCGTCCTAGAACTGTGTCAGAAACAGGTACATGTTAAAGTGCTCACATTGACTTACACGTTTTCGCTTGTTCGAGCTGGATCCTGCGCTAAGGGACCTTTTCCGTCGAGGTTGCGAATTCTGGAAGACATCGAGGATGTTGTCCGGGATTGGATGAGGTTCCCATACTATCGAATCAGTGTAACCGTTCAGATAATCCGAAAAGACCTTGGCGATCTCACAAGGGTCGCCATAGCCCGGATCTGGATCTTCGACAATTCGTCTAGCAAGTACAATACTCGACAATAATGCGTGCTTCCTCTCGAGGGCTGAGACATCTTTCGAGATGTGAAGACCGATGTGCTCGATCGAGTGGGTTGTAACCAAAAGCAACACAAGTGGGAACCTGTGGTCGTTGCCCAGCTTAGACAGCTGTTGCGAAACCGTTGATGATGGAAATGTATGATCGTATCCAATAACGACGTCAAATGCGGATGGCTGAAATTCTTCATTCGTCAAGGCCAGAGTGACACGTACCAGAGATTGATGGCTGTCCGCGTATCTGCCTATACTTTCAGCCGCGCAGTCAATCTCTTTGGCCTCTGTCAAAGCAAAAATGAGCCTCAAAAGCTCAGGAGTTCGTGCAACGATGAGGATGCTGATTTCCTTTTCTTGTATAGCAGTCATCAACTCTGCTAGGAAGTTGAACTTGGGGTTTGCGTCACATACGTATCGAGCCAGCTCGGATGAAGGACGGGTTTCCAGATCGGTTCCGATCAGATCTTGTGGGTAATCGCACACGTTCAGAAGTCGATTGAAGAGTGTGTCAACATTATTGACCGATTCTTGGTCGGGTTCCTGATAGAGTTCTCCGCTGAATGCTTCATTCAACGCTCTTGCATCAGACTTGTAGGCTTTGAGAATTTCGTCGTACTTAGGCCGTCTGCTTGCTTGGAAAGGCAAGGTCACAACATGCTCCAAGGGGACACCATCATTGTGTGACGAGGATGAAGATTCTGGGTATGCCTGTTCATTGGGAACCTGTGCCATTGTGATATACTGCTCTGAGCTCTCTTGAGTTGTTGAAGGCAGCGCGCCTTCATTGGACAGTGTAAGCGCAGACGCCGAACCAACAGGATCGCCTGACTTGCTAATGTCAGCTGGCGAGATTGTCCCAGGCGGGATATTCTCGGGGCCTTGAGTAAGCAGAGACTGTGCAATGGAGGCTTCTCTTCCATCAAACGTCATGTTGACCATGTCTCTAATACTGTCAGTTGCCGTAAGGTGAGGGTTAGCCATGATAGAGGCTGGTGAGATGGATTGTGAGGGGGTATCCTGGGTGCTGCCCATTACTTGAGCCTTCCATGGCTCTATTGCGTATGCCGGTTGCGTCTGAATCTGAAGTTCGGGCGAGCTAACCATCAACCCCGAGGTATTTACTACATTAACGCCAGGGCTTGCTGTAGGGTTACCTCGATGTTCGGTTGCTTCAGTGACTTTAATGGACTGGTCTTGTTCCGTGGGCTCATCCAGACCAGTTATCAATGGCACACTGTCGAAATCAAACAGACCTCTCAACTCATCGGCTGCCGATTTTCGAGATGACGACGGAGAAGCAGAGCGATTGTCATCCATTTTGCTGATTCTTGATGCCCACCTCGCAGGTATGGCAACAGATCCAGATGACTCTTCCCGACTTGATGAGTTCCTGGCGCAAGATGGTATGATTGCCTCACTTTGCGACCGGGCGTTACTTTGTTGGCTCAGTCTTGCTAGAGAACCAAGAGCCAATATTCCTGGTAACGACGTTTCTCGTCTTGTATGATGCTCCGTCACCCTAACCACAGGCTCGGATGCAAATCTAGGATGATCGTCCTCAGAAAACCTGCTACCAGTATCGTGGCTGTCAGCGATCTTTGCTGGAGACAACTCAAAATGCCGTGTTACGATCTGGGCCGCTTGCGAAGAGAGGTTAACGATGTCTGTGCTGCCTCTGATGCCAGCTGGCAGGTCGTTTTGATCGGTATCAACAGGCAATCTAGCACGTAATTCGTGCGAGCTGTCCACTGTTTGTGATCTCAACGCAGCGTGAGACTCGATAAAAGATAGTGTATCTGGAAGACCAAACAAGACTTGGGGTTGTGTGGGGAACACGGGAGGATTCTCCTTGTCTTGGTGCTCTGATGACACTGAATGAGACCCAGATAATACTTGAGCCTGAGTGCGAGAGCCAGTCGAACTCTCAGATAGATGTACACTCTCTGATATGCGTGAGTCTGAGGGAACCGGCTGATGAGAGGGAATGTCGACTTTCGAAGTTACAGAATCTGGAACAATGTCCAGTTGTGATCGAGCAGGATGGTCCTCTATAGGACCAGTGGAATTTGCGGATTGTGATGGATCTTGAGAATCCGGGATGATGAGCGAGCTGATGGTGATTCTATTGCTGGGAATATTCTCGGGTGTCGATTCGGGTCCGGCAGAGTTGGGGGAAATATCGACCTTTAGTGAAAAAGGGGCATCTGGGTCCTGATCTTGGCTTGGGTTATGGGTTTGCTGGCTGATAGGATCAAGGGATGGGTCAGGCTCTTCCCGGGAACAGGGATCCGAGTTCTGGTCGTTAGAGACGTCTGCGGTATCCTGCAAATCTTGTGCTTGAGTCTCGTCTACTTTACGGACTTCTGAATTCTCGGTGATCTTCGCAGGGTTTGGAGCATCCGGAAGAACCTCGTCTTCCTTAGGACCTAGGGGAGCCTGGGCTGTCGTTTCGTCCTCTGAGCCAAACTCGCGTCCCTCAGGAGTATGAGACCCCTGCTGGCTCTGAACTGGCGAAACCTGCTCTTGGAGGGAGCTATGAGTGTCTTGCAAATCAAGCTCTTGAGGTGGCTCACTATGCTCGGAATGCGAGATGCCCTCAGAATTTGGCGCACTGGCAGGTTCCAGGCCTGTCTGAGAGGCGTTCTGGCCCGACTCGTGATGCTTATCAGAGTCCTGGTTGGCGTCTACTGAATTGGCTGTTTCAATGTCGACAACGGCCTCAGAGGTGGCAGACGATGCTGGCTGTCGCGCGTCAAGTTCGGAAGTACGGGGCGAGCTCTGTTCCTGTGCCCAGAGATGCCCGGACAAGTCTTGTGAATCCGGAATAGTACCCTGACTAAGTTGCGATGCGACGGCAGCTCGCCAGTCCTCTTCTTCCAAGCTTGACACGAGAATGGAGCTGTTCTGGCTGTGGGTAACGCTTCGGTACTCAGCGGCGTCGAAATTGTCAGACTTTCTAAGTTCTACGGTAACCTTTTGGTGTTCCAGGCGAGAGTACTCATTGGTATCTACTGACTTTGGACTTTCGACATCTGTATCGGGTAGAGAGGAGGTGATGGATGTGATGGATGGGACAGGCTCTTCAGATGGTGTACCGCCAGTATCGGTACGAGCTCTCTTGGATGGGCGCCCTCCCAAGAGAGGAGAGAGGGAGCGGGGACGAGAGGCCTTCGAGATTCGAATACGAATGCGTTGATGTTGTCGAAAGTTGGAGGCTCTTGGCGACTGATCGTCGGAATCAATGTTTTGAGAATTGTCTTGTTTGCCACTATCTTTAGGGGGTTGAGAATCACCGGCGCTATCTTGAGAAGGCCACGAGTGAGATGCCGCCGGGTCAATGGGTTGGCTGGGCAGTCGCGCGAGTGCCCGCTTCTGTTTCCAATCCTTCAATAACTCCTTGGTGACTGTGTCAACCTGTGAATATGGTTAGTATCGGAGGCATGAATGACTAAAGGAACGGGAAAGATGACGAACCCACTCGAGTGGCCAGGGCTCACCAGAGTCCTGAAGACCTTCCCACTTGACAAGATACTGCTTTTTCCTCTTTTGCACTCTTTCATCAAGAACCTCTTCCACGTTCCACCATATCTCGTTCGTTCCAAAGTCTTGCTCTTCCTCTACTGATTCCGGTTTCCTCTGTTTCTGTTTTCGCTGAGGTGTAGCCTTTGGCTCGACAGAGTTGTTTTTCTTCGTACGGCCACGAGGCATGGGCGCAAGTACACGATTGGGTATCGGATGATGATGGTCGCACAAAAGCGGGTGAGGGGATGGCGCAAGCGCAGGACGAAGGCAAATTACGGCGCAGATCAGAAATGAAGCTGCGGTTAGATTGCTGCGTCCGCCGGGTCGTTGCGACGAACAGCAACAACGACCAACGCTGGATATAAGTCGAGCGAGACGAGGCGCGCAACGACAAAGAGATAACGAAACTAGGCTGAACCCAACAAGGAGCTCAATGTAGGCGAGATGGGCGATCGGGGTCCCACTAGCGACACGTGATGAAGTCGGATAAGTGTTGCGTCCACTGAAGTGCAGAAGGATTCAGGTCCCTTCCTCCTTTTGGTGTAGGGGTTTGAGTTTAAGCAGGCTGGGGTCTGCTTTAGTGCTTTTTTAGTCGAGGTTGGGGTCGCTGTCAGCTGGTGTGGAGGCTGAAATGGAGGGTAAGTAGACAGATGGACGACGAGGATGTGATGTGATGTGATGAGATGAGCTGGATGGTTTACTCAACGTTGACGAGTTGGGAATGAGAGGATCGATGGAGTCGAAATATGAGAAAATCGAAACATTTGACTGTTGTCGATTCTTGTTTGGTTCAGGTTGTCAACCGAGTGGATTTCTTTTTTCCTTGGGCGGGTACGTCGAAGTTGGAGGGACAAGGAAAGCTCTCCTTCTCTTTTCTTTGGTCGACTTGGGGTTCCTTCCCAGCTGTTTGGCTGGGCGCAGGTGACTTTCTGGTGCGACAGGACAGGATTTCTTGATACCTAAGGTAGCAATCGAGGAAAAGGGCTTCGTGCCTGTCTGCTAGCTTGAGTTTTTATCTGCAAGATCGGAAGAAGAAAATGGGGGAAAATTTGAGAAGTTTGAAGAATAGCAAAGAAAAAGCTGAAAGCTGAGGATGATGATGGGTGAGGGTGATATGGGGTACCTTTTTTTAGAAGTCTAAGGCAGAGATTATGATGAAATGAAAAGTGCTTTAGGATAAAGAATAGAGAGAAGAAATGAAGAGAAAAGAAGGATGGATAAATTTGAATATTGAGAAAAGAGGAGGAGGAGGAGGAGGAGGAAGAGGAGGAAGAGAAGTGAAGAGGTTAGTATATAGATTAGTAGATGCAGTATGCTATTCTTCTTTTCCTCTTAGTCTCAGTACGAGGTAGCTATTGTCAACCCCTCTGTTTGCTATTCTTTGTCTCTCTCTGACTCCCACTAGGTAGTAGGGTCACTTATAGTCTACCCTTTACCTTTTCGTGCATGAGATTTGCGGCTTGTTATTGAGTATAAGCGAGCACTGACCAACTGCAAGCCGTAATTATCTCTAGCACAAGAGGGGCAACATCGTTTGTCGTTGAGAGTAAGGGCTCAACTCATATTGTATGCCGATGCCAGTCTAGACACTGGGCTAATATAATAGGTCTAGGTGTCTGATAACCTGCAAGACATCTGTCATAAAATGCCTTCCCTTTTTGTTGGGTTGAAGCCACCTCTTAACCGACACTTGATTTCTGGCGGTGACAGATCTCAATGCACCGTTACATGGTTATACATTGGTTTATGTGAGTGCTGATTTGTTTGCAATGGACGCCTGCATTTCCTATATTGACTGTTTCCCGTCCCATCCTGGAGTACCTAGTTGAGTGCAACACAGCCAGGCGGACGCTGTTTGATGAATTTAAAAAACTTGTTGGCTTGAGATGAACCCATTCATGATGAAGTGTACCTCGATTCCTTCTCCTTTGTCTTCTTCAATATCTTCTACCGTGATCGTAGTTCAAATATTATAAGAGTTGTATATCAGCTGAGAGCACAGAACCAATAACATCATCCTATCCACCCAGAATGGTGAAAAGCACTGCACTTTCAGCAGGGGTTTCATAAAGCCAGTACTTTCATTAGTGGATGGCTCCAAGTCAATCAACCAGCCACAAATGCACACACCCTTCAGGCCTTCACTCTGACCCATAATGGGCATTAGCTCCCCATGGAATGAACCCTGTCTCTCCGTAGCAGGTACGGACTCAAAACAACGCCCTATGTCAGAGCAATACCTGTTTACACGCTCATCACACTTGCACCATCACCACTTTTACATCTGCAGACGCGGCATCAACCCTCTGGCTGTCCAAAGCTTGATCATTCGCTATTCATCAGCTTCGCTCTGCAGTGACGGGCTGCCATGTCAGCAGCCTTTCCCATACAGCCCATTGGCCGCTTTGCTGGTGTCAGTCAGCCTGTGAAGCGACCCAAGGTAAATTCTCTTCATCTCAGTCTTTGCTCAACATAAAGCAGCAATGCACAAGCTCTCGTCTCCAGTGTCATGTAGCATTAAAGTCACAAATCCGTTAACTTACCATTTGATAGGAATTTGCCTGTTTCTCATATGACGATAACCACCAATTCCATCTGGACGACTCATCTTTAAAGTACTACTACACACCCCAAATCGGTGCAGACCTTTCAAAAGGCTTTGATACCTTTATAAAACAGGATGATTCCAAAAATGAGCACCTCGACAGCCTTCTCAAGACTATTATGGCACATGAAAAGGAGACTGGTGCAAAGATCGATGCCAACTATGTTACCTGGAGAGGCATGATGACAAAGGCATGAACGTACTTGATATGACCAGATGTTCCCAGCCACTAACTCGGTATAGATAATGGCGACACCGTTCGACCAAATGGACGGGTGAGCATAAACCGAGAGATCCTTCAGCCCCAGATTTCCGTCCCTGACACGTCGTTCCAGCTTTGAAATGAACGCCACCCTCTACCAAGTATGCCTCAGATAAAACTCACCCGTCTCTCATACCCACCGGTAACCATTTACTGACTAACGGGACCCTAACTCCAGGACTGCATGTAAGAATGAAAGACAGGCATCTATGGTGTCATGAATCTAATTGTTACAGCTTCATCGAAGAAAACCACGACTTCAAAATGGTGTCAAGATCACAAGAGCCAAGGGGTAAGCCGAGAAGAGGGCCACCACTTGAAGTGATGCAATTCTGGGGTAAGCCGACCTATAAATACAACAAGTCACTCCGCGGACTGATCTCCTGACTACCGTCGTGTTGCAGGCTACAAGTTCGAGACGTTGTCGACCTTACCAAGCGCCTGGGCCGAGACCTCTAGGGACTTTATCGAGAATCGGGAAAACGAAATCGTCAACAACAAAGCTCAATACTGCTCTGTAGTACGCACAGGTATCGGGAAATCAGTTATTTGTCTCGGCGGCGAAGTAGACGCGAGTAAGTTCTCATCAACCCTGTTCACCCATTGTATCTGCTATGCTAATCACTTCTAAGTCTGGGACTCTAAACCCTCAACAAAAGGTACACCCATCAACTGGGTCGAGCTCAAGACGTCTGCAGAGATTCGCAACCAGGGTGATATGGAGGCCTTTAACCGCAAGCTCATGAAATACTGGATCCAGTCCTTCCTCCTAGGTGTACCTCGTATTATTGTCGGTTTCCGCACCCGTGACGGTATCCTCGTCGACGTCAAAGAACTAGAAACGCACAAGATTCCTGAGACAGTCAACGCCCATCCAAACCCAAAATGGAACGCCGACATGTGTGTCAACTTTGCTGCCGCCTTCTTGGAATGTTAGTTACCTTGTCGTGGCTGTCTGGGTTTATCGATGCAAGAAAGAAATATGAATAGAACTGACAAAACTGCAGGGCTGAGAACAGTCGTTACTGATGAGGGTGTCTGGAGGATACAAAGACGCCAGCATTCGCACACGATAGAGGTCTTCAAGGTTGAGGAGACAGGTCATGGGGATATCATCTCTGATGAATTCAAGAACTGGCGTATTAAACTGGCACTTGGCCCTAGCGACGATGCCAACGGCGAATAATGTCTTGTAACAAGCTAATGCATATACTCTCACGTACATGTTACAAAGCATTGACAGTCAAGTGCGGCAGAATGACTGGACAGCAACAGGGGACTGCCACAAAATATTGATCAATTTGATTCATATTCTTGACACTAACTAGGTCTGCTATCTAATTATGCACATAAAAAGGAGAATTGATAACCCTCAACCAAGCGAAAACAAAACAAAATAAAAACAATAATCAAGTGCAGCCTCCATTCCCACCCGTTCCCAGTTGTGAAAATGCAAGAACAGAAAAAACAAGGGCAAAAAAGACCTCCCCGTACGCCTTCATAATCCGAACTGAGGTAGAACAGTGAAGGAAAAACCAAAGCTCCCAAATATAAAGTCAGTTGATTCAAGTGGTATCCGTATATTTGGATACCATGAACGCCAATGATGATTAAACACCAATCCATGATGATGTCTTTTATCGCACAAGACAGAATTATCAATGGTATCAATGCCCGCTTTTGTCTTTGATACTCCGTATTTGCTTGGAAAAGACCCCTGGACTCGCTTTGAGCTGGGGAGTGATAATAAAAATGCAAGTGTGGTCGCGTACAATCATCGTACATATTTCGTAGTGGAAGATAACCCCTTCCCTTCGCGCTTGTTGAGGGAGAGATTATATCAAACTACCATGAACATTGCCAGCAAGCCATGGGTTTGACTAGATCGCAGGCCATCGAAGTCGGAGGCCATCAGTCCATCGCGAGTACAGCACATCAGAGAGCTGCTTGCAGTGCTCCATACCAGAGCGTGGCTCCTGACCAGGATATCTGGCCTCAATTGTCGAAATCTTCTCTCGGTCGAAGTCTTTGTCGTAGATAGTTGAAGTATCAGTCTGACGACGACGATGGCTTCGCAAGTGGGGGTTACTGGATGCCAGAACCAGCTTCGTCGGGCTGGCTGCAGGTGTAGAGCTCTTGATGATGACAGTGCCTTGAGGAGTACCATCATCAGGGATCTTCTGGATAGGCTGTCGAAGGAAGGCAGCGTTCAGTTTGTTGTCTTGAGACATAGATGAGACCATGTTGCTCATCAAGTGATACGCTCCCTCGGGGTCAACTGCGTCAAGGGCCGCAAAGGCATCTGATAGCCTGGCCAATGCCTCCCGCTTCTGCATCCCAGAGGTCTGAGCATGCAACTCTGCCAGACTAGGCTCCACAGCTTTGTTGTACAAGCGACGTCCAAGGATAGCTTCTTTGCCATATGGCTCGACAGGTGCCGCGGTTAGGGGTGGCATGTTCTCGTCGCAAAATACATCATCTGACGTTGATTGCGGACCAAGCTGAGTCTGGCTCGAGCCGTCTGAAGGTACTCGTCTGAAAAGGCGCATGGTAGATCCTGAGTTGCCGAAAGACATGTCGGGTTGAAGTGGTTTCTTGGGCGCAATCGAAGATCGAGGGGATCCGCTTGATCGAATTGACGAGTTTTGCGCCAGGGAGGGTGTGCGGCGCACTGTGGATTTTCGAACTGTACCAGGAGCAGGAGACGTACCACCAAGGGGCCCGTCCTTGACGTCAAGTCGTCGCATAGCTTCGTCGGCTGAGAAGATAGAAGAAGGCTTGCGGTGCTTGACACTGGGCCTCTTGGGTGGAGGAGCAATAGACTTGACGGTGTCAAAGACCCATTCCTGCTCCTCATCCTTAGGTGTCATGGTCTGGAGTGTCTCCTGGTAATAGATAGGATGTTTGTGTCTGTTCTGGTTTGCATCCCACATCTGCCGGCGAGCAATGAGCTCCTGGAGGGCTTCGACCTTGCCTGCGTTACGGATGAAGCGATGTCGAAGCAATTCTTTTGCTGTAGGGCGACGGTCGTACTCTTTGGTAAGGCATTGCGCAACAAAGTCTTTGAACTCTTTGCTGAAATGGCCTTCGAGACGAGGAGCAGAGTTCTTGGGAATATGGAAGAGGACCTTCATGGGGTGTATGTGTGCCAAGGGCGGCTCGCCGTTGGCCATCTCCATGGCTGTGATGCCGAGAGACCATATATCAGCCTTGAAGCTATAGCCATCCTGCTGAATGACTTCAGGGGCCATCCAAAAAGGAGTACCGACAAAGGTATTGCGTTGCGACTTGATGTTGGTCAATTGCGCAGCGACGCCAAAGTCGGCGAGCTTGACCTTGCCAGTCTCAGACAGGAGGACATTGGCAGCCTTGATGTCTCGGTGAATTTTGCCTTCACTGTGGAGATACTGGATTCCTAGGAGGAGCTCGCGGCAGACAATGGCGATATGAGTCTCACTAAAATTTGCGGGTTTCAACTGTAATCATCGGTGTTAGCTTGTCTGGCAGAGGTTAGACAAATGAATATCTGCGGTGGCATACCAGGTCTAGGCAGGATCCGCCACCAAGATATTCCATAACAATCCATAGCTTGTGGCCTCGAAGAAAGGATCCTTTGTATTGAGTAACATAGGAGCTTGCGCAAGTGCTCAGCACAGCTATCTCGGCCTGAATATCCTGGATATCGTCGTCGTTGGATTCGAGGTCGATCTGTTGACAATGTGTGTTAGTCGATGTGGTGGGCCAGGCAACCATGATGGGTTGGTAGAAATGGGTGGCGAAGAAAACTCACATGTTTGATGGCAACAGTCTCGCCAGTTGCTTTCTCAATTCCCTTATAAACAACACCAAAACTGCCTCCTACACAATGTGATGGTTAGTAGAAATTGGCATGCGCGGGATCCTGTGAAAAACTCACGGCCGAGCTCCTCGAGCACCTGGTAATGCTCAGCAACGCCTTCGTCAGCCATCCTGCGTCGACGTCACGCAGTACTTGTGCGGAATCGATTCGGGCTCTGCTCAGTAGCAGGGAGGAGACGGAAAACGAGGGACGTTGGTGGGAGAGGAAGAGAAGAATGATCTCGTGTAAGAAAATCGACAATACTCGAGAGGAAGAAAAAGAAGAGATGGAGGCGTGGGTTATTAAAGTCGACGAGAGTCTCCAACAGATGCCCCAGCTTTCCAGGTACCTCTTCCACTTTACAAGGACCAATGTTAATAAATGGATAATGTATGCGTCAAGCGACTCAAATGTCCGGTCGCGACGGTTGTCTGGGACAGCGAGTGCCGGGGTCCTGTAGTATCCTGGGCGTGGTTTGAAGCTAGGGCCCCTCCGTCGTTTGTTTACAATTAGCCTGATACGGGCAGGTCGACGACAGATGATAGATTGTGGAAATTATGCGAGAACCACGATAAGAGTATGTCGAGTATGTTAGAAATGAAGTTGTAAAGCTGAGAGAAGGGAAGAAACGTTGAGAGAAAGGAGAGAATGGACGAGTGAGTGTTGTTGTAGGTGATGATGCATATGCATGAGTATAGGCTAGTTGCGACGATGTTGAAATGCTCGATTCAAGGTGACGTTCAGTGCATACCAGTTGAGTCCATGGCACCTGCATAAGACGCCCATCCAGACATCGCTGAGGTTGTCCCATGACTTCCAATAAGAGTCAGTGGGGCTCTTCTTCTGTAAATACCCCTGGCACTATGCCTCCTGCCCTCTAGCGTAGAGGTCCACTACAGTGTCCCAAGTATCACGAGCCAATGAGTGGATGTCAGTAGACTCAGGCCAAGGACTAATTCTCTTCATATCTTGAATCAACAAGGAACTCAAGCCAGCTCCAAGAGAGATGGGGCCTTACTGAGTCGTGATTGAGACATCGAGATCGCCATTGACGTGCCTGAGAGTGAGTTGTTGCTGCGCCTTGCGTAAAAAGTGCGGAGGTTCCAGAATTCAAGACACAACTTTGGGAAGTGAACTAATGGAGGATGAAACCATTTTACAATAAATTGAACAGGAGATCCACTGACAAGGCAGGTCGAATAGTTTTGGTTTATATCAGGATAATTGTCTAGAGGTGACTTAGTGACTACAGCTGCATGGAATATTGATTATCAAGTACGAGAGCATGAATCACTCGGCATCGACTAATAGTCGATTTCACCAGCAAGATTGAACTTGTAAAGAGATATTCTTACCTTCACGATTCATTCCATCGACCATGAATTCGGTATGCACACAGACACCATCAGTTTTGACATTGACTTGGATTCAACCAAGTTGCCCTTGATACACAGGTCAAATACAGCCCTGAGACCCTTTGTTCATGCCCGTCAATGTCAACCCTACATCCCGACCCAAAGACAAATTCACAGCAACGCATCTTTGTTAGAAACCAGTTCGATCAACCCAGGTCCCTGCATATTTATGCTTCAAACCCCAAGTATCTCGCATGAATTGATTATGATCTACCCGTGGTAGTACTGGGCTTTTGTCTTAATACCTAATGCTATCCATCGCATCCTACACCGTTGTACGCATTTCATGGAAGCATGTCGTGGAAGGCCTCACTCCGGCTACGTAGGCGGGACGACGGGCTTGGACTGTTCAGCGGACGAGACCCGCTAAGCAAGGGTGGAGTAGCCTAATCTTTTCCCATCCATGTCATCAACCCGGGTGGAAGCCTGGGCAAGCCAGGGCAGGCGGCTCCCCCCAGAAAGCTGCCAAAAGCAACCCTGGACAGCCAGCTGGTTTCCAAAAACGGCGACTTGGTTGCCTTGGAAACCACACCCCTCTGTTTTGACTTGCTGCCAACTCAGGATATTCGGTGAGGCGGGAGCTCAGTCCTAGACAAGCTCCAAGCGTCTCGGCCATCTCCTACCGTCAACTGCCAACCAACTTTTTCTTTCTCCTTCGAGTACACAGACATTCAAACCTCATTTTATCTTTCCCATCCAATCTCCAACTTTACGCCTTCTCCGTGCCGCTACCATTGTCTAGCCTTCACATCGCAAGATTGTTTCGTCGTTTTGGTCACTCATTCCATAATCAAGATCCCCACTGAGATCTAATCAATCCCTCAGTCAATTGTCTATCACGACATCTCCATTCATCAGCTGTTGGCTGTTGTTGATTTGGGTGTGCTTAAGCCTCAACTATCGCGGGTATCGTGTTCGACATCCCTATGTCTGTCATAGTATAAACAAGTCTCTCAACGCGTCTCGGATTTTCTCGAGACCAACACTCGCGCACCGCGCCCACCACTTTATTGTCAAGTATTATCAGATATCGTCATCTCGAAGATGGCGCCAGTACCACCACCGCTCCCCACGCGGTTCCCGTGCTGGTGCCGGGCTGTCTACTCATGGGGAGGAGAGGTTTGTGCAACTTGGTTTTGTATGGTCTTGATGCTCAGTTACTAACTCGGCATTATAGTCAAAACGTGACTTGGGCTTCATGGAGGGTGACTTGATTGAGTGTTTGAACGCCGGCGATGGTTCTTGGTGGGTTGGCAGATTATTTCGAGACCGAAGAACCGTGGGCTCCTTTCCATCCAACTTTGTCGAACTCCTCCCTCCAGAATTCCGACCGACCAGCAAGTCAGTAGCTCCTTTGCCAGCACCCAGCACTCCCACCAACGGAGCCCCAGCCAAGTCAAGGACTTTCAGGAAGCCATTTGAAGCCTACGCCAAAGCCCCCCATTACACAAGCGCAAAGCAGCCCGAAGTATTCAAGGAAACTCCCAAGCCTCGACTGCGACAGGATTCAGGCGCTTCCTTTTCCCCCAGCACCCATGAAGTCGACCGAAGTCCCTCTCCGGCTCCTCCAGCTGCTTATGATCACAGAGCTCCGTCACCAGCTCCGCCACCCCAGTCTTACAACCACAGAGCACCTTCACCAGCCCCTTCCCATTTTCACAACCACAGGGCCCCATCGCCAGCTCCATCACATGCTTACATCTCCTCACGAGGACCTTCTCCAATTCCAGGATATGGTTATGAATCTAGGGGCCCTTCCCCGGCTCCTCCTCGTGGATACGGTTCCGGAACATACTCACCAGCACCCCCTCTGCAGCCAAGTCATGGATATCATTCAAGAGGTCCCTCTCCTGCTCCCTCAAGGCATCGCATAAACAGTTTCCGAGCCGAACGTGAAAGCAATGGCTCACCACCGCCACCGGCACCACCTCCACATAGACAGATGACAAGGGGTGGCTCCAACGACTTCCACAGACGCTCTATCGATATCTCCCGTCATGGATCGAACGCCTCTTTCAACCCGCACTTTGCTATGTCAAGACAGAACTCTAACAACTCGTATCGTCCTCAACAACCTCTACAATCTCACATGAGACATGGGTCACGCAACTCATTTGATGACAGGAGTTATGTGCCCTACACCCCTGGTGCAGTCTCTCCTACACCGCCATCTCCTGCCGGCGGCATGACGCCCTCACCCCTAAGAGAAGCCATGGACGGCGTGATGGAGCAGCTGGGTCAACTGGGAATGAGCAGCTCTCAACCAACTGCCGAACCAACAGATCCAACACATGATCTCTGGTCTCCAGAGTCCTTTGATCTGGGCTCTTCAAAAACCAACAGAAAGCCCCAGGGCCGATTAAGAGCCAAAACATCAATCGGCATTGCACATCCAGATGAAGGCTATGAAACCTGGAGTGGGGAATCCTCTCAGGAAGTCTCATACCAGAATGGTTCCCGAGGTGAAGATAAGCTGACAAGCTATGTTGACCGTATGGAAAAGCGATTTCAGCAAATGCATCGACAAAACTCCAAATCCGACGACGACGACACGCCTCCCCCACCGCCTCCTAAGAATATGCCTTACGAGCGTCCCAAGTCGTCGATGGGACGGCCTGCCGATTCCGACAGGAAACTGCGAAGTCGCAAATCAGCACATGAAATTAGGAGGGGAATTACGCGTACCTTGACCACGAAAACGAACACCACCAACGAGTCCTCGGGTAACCAGAGCAACAGCAGCTCGTCAACCCAAAGCAGCTCGCGAACTCTTTGGAGCGGAACCTCAGCCGGGGTTTTTAGCAACACCAGCGCTGGCAGCCTTGCTAGATCAGGGAAGCGTGCTCAGAGCGCGCTTGGTACTCGAGAGCTTGATATTGAGCGGCCAGACTCACCCTTTACAGGGGTAACTTATCATAGCAGTCATGCCAGCGATGCTAGTGCCCAGAGACCACAGACACAAGCTGGATATCACGATGATCCAGTGGCTGGATTGGGTGGGCTGGTGCAACCGAAAGCACCCAAGAGAAATATCTTCCGCAAGATCCTTGACACTGCAAAAACGGGTGTTGCCAGCAGTCGAGGTGGCCTAGTAGCCGGTGGTCTCGGTGCAGACTCTCCCAAGTCATCTCCATTCACGAGGTCGATGCCACCTGGCTCCTCTCCAATGCCAGGTATGGGAAGTACCCCTACTAGCAGAGATATTGCCTCGGAAATGGGTCTGAGCGGCGGTGTCGACTGGGTTCAAGTGCGCCGTGATGTCAACCGATCCAATTCCCTCAGTACGATAGAGTTGACTGAGCGTCGGGAGCGCTGCCAAATGATGGACCACCCCACTCTGAATCCTGTTGATGAGCTCTACGAAGGCGTCGAAGGAGATGAGGGAGCGGATGGTGAGCCCGTGCCCGAGCCTACCAACTACCAAGCTATCAATCTGGCCCAGGTTGATAAAAACTCTCGTTTCATTAGCGGCCTCCCCCCAATGATCACGGCCATTACACTGGCCACCACCTACGTGTGTCGGCCGTACCGAAGTGATGTGCAGCGATTACGAGCCATCTTCACATGGGTGTCAGAGAGGATCTGCTGGGAGGAGGATTTCGAGGGGGAGATTGACACACGGCGAGTGATCCAGTCTAAGAGAGGCTGTGCCGAAGAGTATGCCGTCCTCGTCATGGAGATGTGTGCAGCGGTAGGCATTCATTGTGAGGTTGTTCGGGGCTACCTCAAATCACCCGGCGAGTTGTCGGAGATCAACATCATGCCCAGATCTAACCACTGGTGGAACGCCGTACTCGTCGATAATGAGTGGCGCATGATGGATTGCTCCCTTGCTAGTCCATCAAACCCTCGCCGTGGCCTCTACTCTAACGGAAGCAACAACACAGCTGATCCTTGGTGGTTTCTCACCCGGCCACTGGAGCTCTGCTGGACTCACATACCTGAACATCACAGCCAGCAACACATTGTACCCCCGGTCGCACACGAGACGCTCCTGAACTTGCCATGCGCCTGTGGTCCCTTCTTCCGCCACGGCATAGAGATGGTCGACTATAACACATCAGCTACTCGAATCGAGGATCTGGAGATGGTCCACATCAAGTTCAGTGTCCCCGCTGATGTAGAAATTGCTGCCGAAGTGGAAGTTCGAGGATATTCTCGCGACGCAGACGGAGATGTGTTTGAGAGCGGCGACACGGTCAAGAAGAGAGCTCTGGCGCAGGCAGAGTGGTTCAATGGCATCAAGCGGTACACAGTGAAAGCTCTACTGCCTGGAGACGAAGGGCAGGGAACGCTCAAGATATATGCTGGCAAACGGGGCTTAATGCATAGCATCAGGGACATCCCGCACCCCATGGCGTTTGCGCTACCTATTGTTCATACAGGAGAGAACCCACCATATGAGTTTGTCACAAGGCACCCGACTCCACATGCCCAACGACATGATATCTATGTCGTCCAACCTCAATGCCAGCGACTCGCTCTCAACAACACATTTGTATTCGCCATCAGGCAGCACCCAAGCTCTCTGTCGGGTGGTTCAGCGCTCACGCCGTCATCGAACCCAGGAGGAACGAGCCCAGTTCCATTTGCTCGCCCCAGTTCAGCATTGAGTCTGAACGCTTCAAGCATCAGCGGCTCCGCGCCCAGTTCAGCTAGCGGAACAGTCGCTGGTAAGAAACCTGCGAAACTGGCGATTCAGACGCCGGGAGGCAAAATCCTACGTCTTATGAGGAAGGAGGATCGCAAGGGTATTTACGTCGGCAGTCGAAGTCTCTCAGGTAGCGAGACCGCCAGTGACGGTGGCACATGGGAGACTATCATCAAATGTTCTGAGAAGGGTGTATGGAGAGGTCTCGTGTTGGCAGATCGTACGGCACGATGGTGTGTTTTTGCCGAATGGGTTTGTGTTGGATGAGTTGGGGGAGCGTGTCCAAGATGGTGTCCCTGGGATGAAGGGCAAGATTCCTTGGTTTCTTTTCTTCTTGTTCTTTTTTCTTACCACTTCTTATTATGTTTCTGCTGATACCCGATTGAGGGATCGATTGCATGCCCTGGCGCTGGGATCATCATGACTGCATTTTTGTAGACGAGCTTGGACGAACGAAATCTGGGTTTGCATTTCTTGTAAGGGGTTGATTATTTGAGGTTTGAAAAGTCTATGCTTGTTTGAACAAGTACTGGGTTGAAATCAGTGTAACATAATAAAGAACTCTGGCTGTCGATCAGAGGCAATGGTAAATGGTATGGTTAAGATTCGTTTATACTGCATGATATGTTTTTGTTTTAGCTTTGAGATGTGAGTGTGACTGTAGTTCAAATATGCGAGGTTACATGGAATTAAAGCATGAATGAATGAGAGAGATGGATCTGGTGCTAGAACAGTCTGGGGTAATGGATGGATGGATAGCAGGTAGGTTACTGGTAAGTGGTAGATGGGCACGTATACAACGTATGTGTGACTTGTGGTAGATCCTGGTTCTGTCAGGTACTGTAAACTTCAACTCCAAAATAATACACAGGCGCCACGAGTGATTAACACCCCTCTAAGCCACTATTGAGCGACAACCCCATATTTCCAACCAATCATTACTACCAGGAGAAGGCGTTTGGGTCAGTCGGTAGGTGCTTCCGCGATTCAACTTGACAATCCAAGAAAAGCGACGACGACCAACGCAGACGCGAATCTCGGATTATTCACCTCCAACCGCTACCGATACCGCGTTGAGACGCACGATACCGATCCCGATACACATTCGCATATAGACCCCAAAGCCACCGCGAGAATTCGAGATTGACCGACGAGAATACCATGAAGCGCCATCGCGTTGGCCTGCGCCCCGCGACGACAAAGGATATCGGATGCTGTTAGTTGAAGCTTTAGTAATTCTTGTCGCGTCCCGGGACGAGACTTTTGGCTAAGGAAAGGGGTGTAGGATGGACTACACTTCGTTCAGGGGCCATGGACAGGCCCAGAATACCCAGTCGCAACAGGTGTCGGGTGTAAATTCACCCATGGCCTATGTGACGGGCAACGGCAATGGGTATCAGCAATATGCAAACCCTCAACAGCAGCAGCAGCAGCAACAGCAGCAACATCATTACTATGCGCAACAATCACAGCAACAACAACATTACCTGCCTTCACCGCAGCAGATGGTACAGTTCGGAGGAGGCATGTACCAGGGATACGGCGTCGCTGGACAGGCGCATGGGGATCACCAGATGCATCAGCAAGCAGCCGCCGCGCAATATGTCCCTCCGCCGAATGTTTGGCAGCACCAGCAATCGCAACAGCAGCCGCAAAATATGATGTATCAACAACAGTTTCAACAGTCCCATCAACAACAGATGTATGAGCGTCAAGTTGCGTCACCGCAGGAACAAAGACAGGACATGGGACAGCAGCATCTACCGTCTCCTAGGCAGAGAGTACCGTCGTTGCCCCAATCGCAACCCCAAGCGTACAACCTACCCCAGCATCAGGGACAACACCAGGCTCGCCAGGTTCAGAATCAACCTCAAGCATACCAACAGCAGCAGCAGTCGCCAGTGAACCTGCCTGACCCTCGTCACTTGCATCAACCCGTCCAGAACCATGTACAGCAAACTGTTCGCCAACCACAGCATACGCAACAATCGGTTCAACAGCCTCAGCAACCGATTTTGCAGGCACAACCTCAGCAAACATATAAACATACCATGCAGCAGCAGCCGGGGGAGCTTCCTATACCTCCAAGCCAGGATTTTACCGAGAAGCCTGCCCAGCGTATACCCTCGCCTGAGCCGGTACAAAGTCCTCCTCAGCAGATGGACTATGTGAATTTGCAAGACATACAACAGTTGCCACCTCTACCGCCTGTTGTGACGGGCCAATCGCAGAGTAATACGACCTTGAACTCACCTCAATCGGTCACTCAACCTGTCCCCGCACCAACTCCTCAACCAGTCTCTCAACCGTTACCTGAACCAACACAAATTCTTACACCACAACACGATAATGTTTCCGTCAATCCTATGGACATCATGCTCGAGAGGCCACAACCGCCGCCGCAACCTGTCCCCGTTGTTCCTGAGGTACGCCCTGAACCTCAAGCTAGGCCCCAACCAGTACCGCCGCCGCAACCCAAAACTGGATCTGTAACCCCAAGGATCAAGCCAAGTCCGCTCTCTTCCGTCACAAACTCTCCTGCAATACCAGCCCGTTCGCCAAGCATCACTAAGAAGTCCCCGGCTGTGACGCCGAAGCCTCGTCCTGTCAATACTGTTCAGATTATGGTGGCTGTGGCGGAGGAGTGCTTCGGCAAAGCACGCGCAGCGGTGCATGATATCGCCATGTCACCGGATGATGCTCGTGTAGATGAATACCAGAGTCTGATCACAACAGGACTAGCCTGCTTGGAGGCTTCATTACAAAACAGCAGACTCAGCCCACGACAAGAAGCAAAGATGCGACTGCGGTATGCTACGGTGCTACTAGAAGAGACGGATAACTTGATGGAGGCTGAGACGGCGCTCACGAAAGGCCTCACACTCTGTGAACGAGTAAGTAATTATACACGGCTATCCTGTGCCTCAATACTGACATCCCTGTCCAGCATCGCATGTTTGATCTCAAATACTGTATGCAGTACATTATAGTGAAAGTGCTATTTCAACGAAACCATAAAGCTGCTCTTAATGCTGTTGACAGACACATCGCCGACTGCCAGGCGTAAGCGACTCCTGTTATCTGAGAAGGGCATTGCTAACGACCTACTAGATTCAAGCATATACATTGGGTGTATGCATTCCGGCTACTCAAGGCTACTTTTTATATGGAACTTGGTCAAACGGCAGATGCTAGCGCGTTGGATAACCTTCGCATCATCCAGCAAATTGCCAACACGCGCGGCGACAATGCTCTTGTCGTGTTTGGTTCCATCTCAGAGGGCCTTGCCTTGCTGAAGGCCTCAAAAGACGGCAACCTAGAAAAGGTCCAAGCATGTATCGCCATGGCAGCCAAATTTCAGTTCGACCCGTCAGTTCGCATATTGCAGCTTGATATGCTCACCCTGCTTCTCGACCTGGCATCGAGCATCAACCACCAGAGTCCGGATACAACAGCACAAAAGCTGCGGTCTCTACAGAAACACTTGGACGAGTGCGGTGATTGGCATAACGTCAAGTCAGATTTCTTCGTGCCGATCAACAAGCAGCCAGGGGCGGGTAATACTATCAGCGTGGACACGGCTGGTATCATTCGTGAAGGTGAAGGTGACGTGCCTGTCGACTTTCTTGTGCTGTCATTCATGACAAAGATGGAGCTTGCTTCACTTGTGTAGGTCGAATTTATGAATCTTTTTCTAGACGATACTGACTCGCGATAGATTTACATTCAGTGGATTGGTAAACTTGCACAAGTCCACCTCACATCGGCGGTCTGCTGAATATTGGCGGGAAGGTCTCAAAATCTTGGATTCTTGTAAGTTGGGTTCAAGCAGGTTGCTGCAAGCAGTGACTGACTTCAAATAGGGGACACAACAACCGCGGGGATCAGCTACGGTCCCTCGGTCTCACTTCAGGAAGCAATTCGACAACGAGAATGGCGTCAGGAAGCCCAGGCCTATCTCAACATCTTGCTGGGACTCTACGCGGCTAGTCACTGTCAGTGGGAGTCAGTGAAGCAGTTCGTCGTGAAACTCGAGACTCTTATTACGCCATCAACACAGAGCATCCTACGGTTGCTCGCTATCTATCTATCAGGTGTGTACCACCAAGGTACTGGAGATCTACAGACCGCCATCTCCATTTTTCGCAATCCCTCCTTCGATCTTGGGCAACGCGGCACAGGAGTCAAGGCGGCGCACCGCGAGCTGGCTATGCTTGCTGGTCTCAACAGGTTATGGATCATGCAGCACCCTTCCCAACGTAACGACGAAGAGACGCTTGATCTTTTGGAACAGCTCAGGCCCTTGTGCGCCAACCATTATAACTTGGACCTGCGTACAGCATGGCACAACGTCATGGCTGCGCTTGTGACGGATCCTCCTCAACAGTTGAACCAGCAGAAGCAACACATCCAGACGGCCATGAACGGATCCAGAAGCACCAACAACGTGCTGGGAGCTGCCGTGACACTGGCAATCATGCGAAGTCGACTTTTCGAGAACGTCATCGGTGAGCAGGCACTGAAGAGTGCCCTGGCAGCAGCAAAGCAAGCCCAACGCAGCGGCAACGTTCTGTGGCAGAGTGTTGCAGATGGTATGTTGGCTCAGTCATACGAGGTGCAAGGCCAGCGAGAGGAGGCGGCTCGAGAGTGGGACAAGGCGAGTCGAGAGGCAGCGGAAGCATTTGCGTGGCGTTGAGTATAAAGAGACTTGGCAGAGGACGAAGAAAAGGAACAAGAGTGAAGGAGAAAAAAAGAAGCGAGGTATCATTTGCAGCAAAGTTCTGGCGTTGGAGGGCATGCATGGACTGATCTACCACACATTGAGGACGAGTTTAACAAGGGTTCCTTTCTGATGGATATTGTATACCAAAAAAACATGGTTGGGGATATATGTCGATTGTACAATAGCTTTTCTTTCTTTCCCCCATGAGCCAAATCCTGTGGCAATTACCTCTCTTGCTTCATGCAAGACGGGGAATGGAAAGGGGGTCTGTTAATTAACTAATGGTTTTAGACAAGGCTGGTAGGCATTTTATCCAGCATGCATTATCTTGTTTCTGAATCGCTCTCTGGGTCGGGTGTATGGTACTTTTGGAATGACCAGGGAATGTGAAGATGTGGAAGGATATGTTTCGTTCATCGACGAGGATATCCAGGTGGAGGCTGGAAGCCCGGAGGTGGCATAAAACCTGGAGGAGGTGCACCAGGAGCGCCGGAAGCACCTGGTGGAGGAGTGGGAAAGCCAGGAGGTGGAGTAGGGAATCCGGGTGGAGGAGCGACGAAACCTTGAGGAGGCACTGGAGAACCAGATGGTGGTCTGAAGCTTCCTGGATGGAAATCGGCTGGGTTGGTGAAGCTGGCCTGAGACTGCGGTGGTCGCGCAGGTAGACCGGTTGGTGCGGGAGGTAGAGGCACTGGGACTCGAGGGGGACCACCAGGACCGCCGAGATTATACGGTGAAGGGCCACGTTGAGGAGGAGCGAAGCCAGCGGGTATTCCCTGCGGAGGAACGCCCATGGCAGGTGGTATTCTTGCCATGGCTGAAGTGTCGAAACCAGCGGGTACAGGAGGAGGAATAGCAGCGACAGAGGGAGCGGCTTGTGGTGGTTGGAGGAAAGCTTGGGGAACAGGCTGAGCTTCCGGGATGATGTTTCGCTTCTTTGCCTGGGCGGCGAGCTCTCTCTCGGCCTCGTCACCGTGTCGCTCACCCTTTCCATCCTTCTTGAAAGCATACTGCACAGAGACCTCCTTGCTGAGAATATACTGTCCGTGAAGATTCGAAATGGCAGCGTCACTGCTCTCAAAGTCGGCAAAGCTGACGAAACCAAACCCTTTGCTCACGCCCGACTCCTCCCTCGCCACCTTGGGCACGCTCAGCAGAGGACCGAAACGGCTGAATGTGTCGTAGAGGATCTTTTCGTCGACCATGGGATCCAAGTTTCCGACAAAGAGCTCGGCGCCGACCTCTGCAGACCGTTGCTTATCGGCGCTGGCCTTGTTGACGCGCAGGGATTTGCCGTAGAGCTTGACGCCGTTCATGACGTTGGCAGCGTACTCTGCGTCGGCCGGTGTGCGAAACTCTACAAAGCCGAAACCCTGGTGTGTCTGTGTGACGCGGTCGCGAGGCATGTGGATGTTGTGGATGGGGCCCATCTGGAGCATGATTTCGTAGACCATGGCTGATGAAGCGCGTTCGTCGATGTTTCCGATGTAGACTGTTGCTTCCTTGTCTTGTTCCCTAGAGCGAGGTGTTAGCTGAAAGTCATGGCATAGAGAGAGCATGAGGCGCGAATCATGAAGCTCACCAATGTCTGTTTTGCGCCATCTTGACGGTATTGTTGGAGAAGAGATGAAACTCTTCAAGATCTCGGGAGTTTGACTATAGGATTTTCGGCGAGATGATTGTAAGGGAAAGAAAGGAGTATTTTGTATAGGCTGGATTCAAAAACCGAGATTGTGAATGTTGATGGTTGTATATTGAATCGTCTGGAGCTTCTGGAAATTTTGGCCGATGGTTGGACGCCTTGTCTATGTTAAGCCACACGAGGCTGACAGGTTACCGACGTTGATCCGCGGCCAAGTACCTCACCCACTGATTTCAGAGGGACTGGTACCTACTTTCAACGGAGGGTGGAACATTTTTCCAGGCTCGATGGCAAAGGTAGCTCTAGTGTCTAGTGGCTTAACAAGCTCTGGGTGGAAATTTTTGGGAACGTCAAAGAAATAAACCCGCGATTTGCGACTCCGACTTCGACGCCTTTCACTTTTAATCAGCTTCGGGATTTCCATTCAGCCATCGTCTTTTTTCTTTCGACGGGTTCCGTTTTCCTTCAGTAATAATTACAAGATGTTTGCCCTTTCTGAAGAGTCCAAGGTACGGCTTGTTGAAGCTTGCTGGAAGACGATGGGATTTGCTAACTGGAGGAACAGGAGCGCATTGCCAAGCTCATTGAGGTTTCCCGTGTCGCTATTCACTAGTATGTACTATTCAGAATCTATCAAACTACGGGCATGTATACTGACTGATTCGCAGTGGCTACCTTCCTCTGATTCTCTACCTCGGTACGAATTACGCTCGATGCACGAGATATTTATACGTGACGATATCAATACTGACTCCTTCGCCAGGCTACACCCGCAGCGACCCTCGACCTTCCGTCATCCGGTGAGTTGATTCCGATGTCTTGCACAACTTGAGCGAACTTGTCTAACAATCTAAAGCCTCCTCTCTCCTCTCTCCTAAATGGCCAAACCCTCCACTCTTCAGCATGCCACAAAAGAAAAGCAATGTATAATATCATCGAACCCTCGCAAATGAGAAGCAAAGATGTCGAGTACGAAGGAATCCGGTCACCGATGTCTTTTTTTTTTTCAAAGACGAATTGTCGACATCTTACGGTTCAATTCAATTACCAAAGTAGGGAAAGGACTCGACATGACGTATTCGGGTGAAGAGGACATGTCTGGGTTGAATATGTATAAGAAATGAAAGACTCTGTACCATTACGCCAATCAATCTATATTTTGACAACGAGACGTGGTAATGTGTTGTTGGTTGACCTCTTGCTTGTCCGTCCAGCCCAGTCTGTGTGCATTGGGTTTATCAACGGACAACACCATGAGAAATGCCAATCAAAATGTCAATGGAACGTATCAAATGCGATGCATATTACGGCAACTTCGTTAAGAATACATGTGTAATTCTAGGCAATACTGACAAGTTCCGTGGCTCAACGCGGCAAATCTTGACCCTCAACTCCATGTGACGTCGTTCCAAACCTCGACATCTCCGCCAACAAACTAAGCTACGTCGAGTAGAGCAAAGAAAAAAAAAATTCCATCATGTCATGACAAGTCCATCTTGATTTCAAATCCGCATCTTGTTTCCTTTTTTTTACCCCTCACGCCATGTAACGACATTTCCTCTCTTTCTTTCTCCGTTCAACAGTTCGATTTAATTCCATGACTGATTCTAATCATGCGGGCCTCGCTCCCGCTACTATCGAGTCCATTGCTGGGCTCAGCGCCGGAACTGTCGCGACTCTAGTCGTTCATCCTCTCGATATTGTCAAGACTCGCATGCAGAGTAAATATGACCCTCTCCGCTCCCTTCTTCTCCCAAACTTAACTGACAAACAACAAGTCTACCGCAGTTCAACTCCCCAGGCTATCCGCCCAACGACCGTCTCCCTCCTCCGCACATTGACGTCCAACCCCAA
Organism: Fusarium penzigii; assembly: GCA_013623535.1. NCBI lineage: Eukaryota > Fungi > Ascomycota > Sordariomycetes > Hypocreales > Nectriaceae > Fusarium > Fusarium penzigii. Next base: position 102,480 of record JABFFC010000404.1, read on the forward strand.
ACCTCTCGCATCATTATACCGCGGTCTGACGCCGAACCTCGTTGGAAACGCCTCAAGTTGGGCCTCTTTCTTCTTTTTCAAGTCCCGCTTTGAACGCGCCATCGCTCAATGGCATGGTAGACAGGATGGACGTCCCACGCCCGCAGATTACTTTGTCGCCAGTGCTCTGGCGGGCGCATCGACAACAGCGTTGACGAATCCGATCTGGGTCCTTAAAACCCGTATGGTCTCGTCTGACCGCGGCGCTCAGGGCGCATACCCTTCCATGCTGGCCGGCGTGAGGTCCATACTTGCCACTGAGGGTATAAAAGGTCTATACCGTGGTCTGGCCGTATCTCTCGTCGGTGTATCCCACGGCGCAGTTCAGTTCGCAGTATACGAGCCCGCAAAGCGATGGTACCGCACCCGTCGGCATGACAAGCACGGCATCCCAGACTCTGCACCTCTCACAACCGAAGCTACCGTCGCGATATCAAGTATAGCCAAGCTAGTCGCCGGTGCTGCAACGTATCCATACCAGGTTCTACGAAGCAGACTGCAGAACTACGAGGCAGATGAGAGGTTTGGTCGGGGTATCAGAGGTACCATCGCACGGGTCTGGACGGAAGATGGCATGAGAGGGTTCTACCGCGGGATGGTGCCCGGTGTGGTGAGGGTTATGCCTGCGACGTGGGTGACCTTCCTTGTGTATGAGAATGTAAAGCATTACCTACCTCTGTGGGTTGAAGGGAGATAGAGGTGATTACCTGGTTCTATGTATCATAAACTTGTATGTCTATAAGGTGTATACTAGACGGGGGCATGTGTACTGCTAGGAGTTGGCGGCTTACTGGATATAATGAACACGGGAAATGGCATTGTGTCTCTTTTTGTTCTCGGCCTTCTTGACTCTCTCAAGTCCGTGACTTCCCCTTGAGTGTCTGTTTCGGTGTCTTACAGCCAGTTTCCCATGACCATCATCGGCAATCATTAGACGGTAGCCATATCGTGAGAAGACATGTTTAGATCCATTATGTTTCTATGAAGGTAGGCACGGAGAGGAGGAGATCAGCAGATACTTTCGTATGTCAACTCTTTTCATTATTTGTGTTATCAGAACAGTTGAAGTAGTAGTTCAGTCAGTCCAACTGAATACCACATCATGACTTCTCTAAAGCAAGCTACCCTATACGCCCGGTACGTGCTCACCATATGCCTTCTACATCTGCAACACCATAATCTTTCATCATGAACCTCATAACCAGCATCAAATTACAATTTATAAACTCAAACTCAGCCATTGACTTCCTAACACATCATCTACGCCTTAACTTAGCATAAGACTACCTGAGGTTCAGTTTATATCACCACAAGTTTCGAATTGCTCTCCCCAGCTTCAACCTCGCTCATCACCGCACATGTTTACCACCAACACCAACACCAACACCAACATCAATAAACAAAACGTCATGATAAATTCTCCTTTTAGAATCCCCATTTCTATTCCCTTATTCTACTACTCTCCGCCCGATCCGAACACTGACCGTCTCCTAGATCAACTTACACAGATTCTCCAATACGGCCATTCCGATTTTCCCCATAATCCAGCGACAGTCACACCACACATAGCCTGACGTCCTTCCGATCTCACCCGCTCCAGTCCTCGTTGTCTACCTCCAACACCCAAATATTCGATTCCACCCCCTTCAACACCATAAACGAGGAGGAATAATGCCCCTGATGCAACGAAGCCCTTCTGTTTTCACTTCAGCATCATGAGTTTATGGCATATCACGTACCCCCTCCCCTCCCTCCCCCCCCCCTTCCATCATCCCGCCAAGCGAAAACACGTCCCCAGATCAGGTTTACGGTACTGTACATAACCGCCATTTGACAGGATTTGATAGGACTCGCTTGTTGTTTGTCCATGTCCATCAACATACCCCCTAGTCCCGTTATTCTGCCTTGACACACACAGGACAAGATCGTCCATCCTCTTCTCATGGAT
>JABFFC010000405.1:0-96723 GCA_013623535.1 Fusarium penzigii
GTTCACGGTTGGTAATTGCTGTTTGCTCAGGGATGAGAGGGGGGGGGGGGAAGAAAAAGGGGCTTGGGGCTGGAACACAGCTGAATTGTTAATTGGCCAAGGTTAAGGCTGACTGGGATATGGGCTCGTCGAGGACTGCACAGCGAAAGAGAGATGGACAGCAGAAAATAAATAAAAGGTGGGACGCCACTTGTCCATCAACTGGGCTCAGCTCTCCAAGCCACTCAGCCCTTATTTTGGTGCTCCGATGATGAGTCAACCAGTTAGATGGCTGGGATGACCGGATGGACCCGTTTTTCACTTGTAGCCGCTACAGGGGGGGAGGGGGTTGCTAAAGGGCTATGCCTTTCGGAAGGCTTTCTCTTCCAGACTTGTCTCTGTCTCTGCCTCTGCCTCTGCCTCTGAGACTAGTCACTACTCCACTAGTCTCCTCTCTCTATCCATCTCCCACAAACAACCACCAAAAAAAGAGTCTCTGTTCATCTCCCTTTCATCTTACACTCGCCTTTTTCCTCTTTGCTCTTCATCCCCACCTCACTCCCACCCCCCTTGTCTGCCTACCGAGATGGACGACACACTATCCCAATTCTGGCTCTCCCAGTCCTCCTCGAACCTTAACGTAGTGTAAGCTTGATCTCTAGTGTAAGGATGGTGGTACCAAGTTGGATGGGATTGGGATCCCTGAGGTGTCTAGCTCCAAAATCTTTCCCTCCTGTACTGTACTGGACCATGTAGGTCGAGGTCTAGGCTGAGCAGAGCAATACGGTACAATAGCAATGTACTATGTACTGTCAGAATAGTCCAATACCGGCCGTTTCATGTCGCTGTTGCTGCAGTTTAATCATACTAGTTTTTCAGCTCGAGGCTCTTGTTCTCTTATATTCCCACTCATACCTCAGCCGTCTGATCCCCCCAATTCCTCTCTCCCTCTCCCTTTGCTGCTTCTCGACATAACTCTCTTCGTTTTCCTCTCCAGAGTCCCAAACCTTTTCAAGAATCCTGTCAGGCCCAATTCTTGTGGACATCTCTATCCCCATACCCTAACCATGGCTTCAACAACGCGCTGGTTCGCTCTCGCGACACTGGGGCTCTCCGCCTTCATCGACACTGTCATTGCCGATCCTCCACAGGCCGTTGAGCCCGTTAGACAGAACGAGCGTCGGGTTTTGAACATTCGCCAGAACCAGAAGAGAATCACAGATGAGATTACCGCCACGGTTGCCCCAGACAGTATCTGTGGTTACTACACACCTCAGACCCAGTTCAGCTTTACATGCGAGCCCGGCACGAGCTGCATGTGGGAGAATGATAAATACAACATTGCTTTCTGTGACGAGACAGACTTCAAGCTTGGTTGCTATAACCGCGAAGAGTCCTTTGATGATGAGATTTGCGACGATGATTGCAAAAAGAACCCCAACAACTACTTCTGGTGAGTTTACTTCAAGTTCCTTGACCTTGCTTGGTCCTGGTTTTGGATGCCTATCCGGCACTCCAGCTTCAACATGAAATACTAACTCCCTCAAAGTACCAATGTCCAGCGTCCTTACTGCTACACAATCTTCTTCCCCGACAGCATCAAGAAATATGCCTGCCATACTGCATCCGGCTTCAGCAGCATGGTCTTCCCCAACGGTTCAGACGCATTCGAGACATCCCGCATGGACGTCTACGTGATTCCCGCCACCACCACCGCAGAATCCACCGCCGAGTCTACTGCTGAGAGCTCGTCCTCGGAAGCCACTGCAGACACGACCTCGGCTGATTCGAGCCCGGCGGAGACATCCGCTGATGGCGACGGCGACAACGACGACGGCGGCAGCAAGACTCCCATCGGTGCTATTGTTGGTGGTGTTGTTGGAGGTGTCGCTGTTATTGCTGCCATTGTTATCGGTGTCTTCTGCATTCGCCGTCGCACAAAGACCGACCCGGCTGCTGCTCAGCCTATGCAACAGACCTCTCCTCAGGCCCCAGTCCCGGCTCCCGTCTACCACGATCAGGGTCAGTACCACGATCAGGGCCAGTACCAGAACCAGGGCCAGTATCCCAAGTATCACCAATACCAGGAGTACCAGCAGCCTCAGCAGCAGCCCATGTACAACATGGCCCAGAGCCCTCCTCCCATGCAGTCCACCCCCGACACCTGGGCATACGGAACTCCATCTCCCAACCCCAACAATGGTCCTGTCCTTGTTGAAGCCCCTGGCCACGAGGCTAATCCTGTACCGATCTATGAGATGGGTGACAAGACCGATGACAGAAGATGATGGCCAAGATTTGGATAGGGTTCGTTCGGTTAGAAGGGTTTCAATTATTACATTAAGGAGCGATTTCTTTTTACTTATTCAATTCCAGTCCTGTTTTGAAAAAGGGTTAAAACGGACAACGGTGGACATTCGTTTCTTGGGTCTGTGTTCATGCAAAGAACACGGACAAATCTGTAGTTGTTTTATGCATCATGATTAATGGATATTCAGACATTTTGAGTTGATGATACATATGGATGGATACCAGTGATTGATTGAAGTCTCTGAAACCAAATTCATTATCCGGTGAATGAGTGAGAGAGATGAAAGAGGGATGAATGGACGATCTTCCCATGACACCCGAGTGATAGGCGCCTTGATAACTGGATCTAAACTCATCTGGCACAGCAACCCGTCTGTCTAAGCTCACGTTAGGTCCTGAAAGCTGCCTAAAAATAGTTAGACCGAGCACTGAAGGACCCCTGAAATTCCAGCGCTATTTCCACTTCCCACGCGCTCCGACAAGAACCGTTGGTCGCCAAGCACTTCCCCCCCTTCTTCTAGCCTGTAGGCACAGCATCTTAGCGTTCTTTAGGCGACCCGAGACAGTTTTCCTTCGTCCCCTGTTGCATTACGAAATCATCATCCCCTCTAAAGCCCCCCCATTAAAACGTAACGTCTCCAAATCTCGAAACCTCGACCAAACAAAATAAAAAGAGTGGTGGGAATGGAATGGTAATTCCGTCACTGCCGGATATCTGACCAACCTTTCGGACCCCTTATTTTTTTTTTACTGTCTTTCCTGCATTCTGCTTGCATGGCATTTTCCCCTTTTTAGACCTCCTTCATTCTAAAACAACGTCATTGTCTTTCTGCGAGAACAATTAGACAAGACTCGCCAAGCCTGTCTCAAAATCGCTTCTGCAAACCTGCATGTCTTCCTCGTAAACCACTCTCATCTTCCAATGTCGCCCTCCCGGCGATGAATAGTGTCGCACACCAGACGACCGGCTCATCCGATGCCGCGGCCGCCCTCCGAGGTGCTTCTCTGGCCTTCCAGAAGAAACAACCTGCACCACCGACCCCGAAGAAGAACAATGGCGCCTTGGATGCCGCGACGTCCGTTAGTAGACCTAGAAGCCCAACCAAACACCTTGCTGCGCAGAATACTGGAAGTACGGTCGATGCGGATCACCATGGCCATGGAACTGTGAGGCTGAATCAGCTGGGTTCAAGTCCTGGTCAGCCTTACTCTGGGCTTACGCCAGGGAGAGCTGATCCCAAGAGCGCGAGCTTCATTGCGGCTACGCTGGCGGCGAGTAGGAGTGCCAGTCCAAGTCCCAAGGCCCGAACACCGCGGAGGAAGACCAGTGTAGGAGCAGGAAGTTCATCAAGTGGTGAAGTGGTTGATTCGGGGTCTATACCACCCACGGGATCTCTCATCTCCATGTTCGAACAAGGCCGTTCAGGTGATCCTGTCAAACGACCTTCACCCAAAAGGTCTCCCGTGAGATCACCTGCAGTCTCGGTCACCAATGTTCCTCAGCAGCTTACTCCCGGCTCCATCAAACCACTACCTAAACCGAACCTGAAACCAAAAGTTGCTTCAAAACCGAGACCTATGACGCCGCCTCCTCAGTCCGATGATGAAGATGATCAATCTCCTACTCAGGAGAAACGTCCTCCAGCTATTTTATCCCCGAAACCAAAGCGATTTTCACAGCCGCCTTTCAGGCCGAATACACCACCACAGATTCTTCATCGTACAGCTACCCAGATATTGTCTCCAGTTTCTCCAGATCCTGTCAAACCGGCTCCTAAGGTAACACCGAAGCCAGCACCAAAGCAGAGCCAGCGGCCGCCAACTCCGAAGAGTCGAAGACCACCAACACCTAGACAAAGTCAACGTCCACCTACACCAAAACAGAGTCGTGGTCCGCCAACACCGAAACAAAATCAGCGTCCACCGACACCAAAACGCGATCAGCGACCGCCAACACCGCCACAACCTCGGGGGTCTAATAAACCAAAACCCCAGCCCAAGGACATCTCACAAGAATCCCCTCAAGTATCCAAGCCAAAGAATCCCCCATTACTGCCGCTTCGCACAGAGAGACCTGCTCCAACAGAGCAACGTCCTCGTACATCAGATTCAACTTCTTCAGATGATACCTTTGTTTCCGCCTCCTCCGCCCCCTCACCTGAGCGCATCTCACCTGAACGCATCTCACCTCCAATCTTGCCGCGAAGGGATTACAAAGCAGAGAGTGTGCCATCATCGCCAACTCGCAACACTGGACGCAACGATCGTAAAAGTGCATCTGCAACGAATCTTGGGCTCGAATCCCTGACAGACGCAATCATGGCCGGCTCATTAGCGTCTGCACGTCTCACACCTCACAACACTGGAAGCAGTCTACCGGCACCTCCTCTCCCTCGCAGACAAAAGTCACCTCACTTGATGCAAACGCTACGGCAGCCACCTAAGAAAGCAGAGGAAGATCATGACCGTCACAAAAAGGGGCATCTTAAGCTTCGTTCCAAGAAAAAGCATGCTCACCACGAAGGGTCAAGGAAGAAATGGCGTGAGGAGATTACCCCTAGGGAACGTAAACGATACGAAGCTGTTTGGGCATCAAACCGTGGCCTTTTACTTGACCTACCAAACGCGTGTGTGGGTGGTATAAAGGAAGATGCTCAAGAATATGTGCTCAACATCGTCGTCCGAGAAATATGGAAACGCTCCCGACTTCCAATGGACGAACTAGCTGAAGTATGGGACCTGGTCGATCGAAAAGGTATAGGAGCTCTGGGACGCCAGGAATTCGTCGTCGGTATGTGGTTGATCGACCAGCGACTACGTGGGAGGAAGATTCCCGCAAAGGTGAGTGATAGCGTCTGGGGCAGTGCGAATGGCATGAAGGTTATCAAACCGAAAGTCAAGTGAGAGCTTGAATACGATGGAAAAGAAGGTGTTGCTTCATAATGATACCCTAGATAATGTAATTAGTATAGAATATATATATATGAATGATGCAAACTCGCATCGCCGGCACTTACTCCTTTATCCTAGCAGTTCCTGAGCATTTGAAGATACCTGTCACACATGTGCGTTTAACAGAACCATGAGTCCATAGCCATGTAGATCAAATATTCATGCTTGCATTATAACACCCCCATCTATGTATGTACAGAAACAATGTCCAAACAGAGATCTCTCCTGTTTAGAAACCTTCAAACTTTTTTTTAATGTCTTCCAAAAATGATTGGTATCCGAATGTACACGCCAAAGACAAAATCCCAAGTCTTTTTTGTTCTTTACTCCTCCATCTCCTCATCCTCTGCAGCTGCAGCAGCCTCGGCCTCCTTCCTGGCCTTGAAAGTAGCAGCCCAGTCCTTGGCCTTTGCCATCACCTTATCCTTACCCTTGGGATCCAACTTCTCCTCCCAAGCGGCCCATCTTCTGAACCACTTCTCCGCCTGCTGTGGCTTCAGGCCCTTCACTCTTGTTCTACGCTCAAACACATCTCGCACGGCGGTGGGGTCCGTATCCTCGGCGCCTATCTCAAGATCGAGGAGCTGGCTCCAGAGATCGCCCTTCTTGGGCCAGGCGGCGAGGAGACCCTCGAACATGGTGCGGCCGCGCTCGGGCTCGCCGTTGGGAGAGCGAAATTCGAGAGCGGCAAAACGGCTGATTAGGTTTTGGCTGTGGCGGGAGTCGAGTTGCTGGGTTGCACGGGGGAGGAGGGAGCGGGCGCGTGTTGGGTTGTTGAGGGTGACGTGAAGGAAGTGAGCGTAGTTGAGCCAGACGGTGGGAGATTTGGCACCAAACTTCTTGACCATGGTCTCGAAGAGAGCATCGGCGTCCTGGAATGGGTTAGTAAATGGATGAATATGTGAGAAATTTGAGTGTAGAATGCTTACCTTGAGCTTCTCAGACTGGATATAAATACTAGCCAGTCGCTCATGAACCTCCTGCTCATCGTTGTATTGACAAGCTCTCTTGAAGATCTCCTGCACAGTCTGCTTGCTACCGTACGCGACCTCCAAGTTGAGATAGGCAACCCAAACGTTGAGCTTCTCAGCCTCCTCGCGGATGTTGATGGACTTGATGGCTCGCTCGGCGACTTCTCTCGCCTTGGATAGCTCGCTGACTTGCATCTGGAAAGCCATGTATGCGATCCAGAGTTCTGATGAGTCGGGCTGTCCGAGGAGGAGACGTTCGTAGTCGCTTGACGTTTGCGGGCCGTTGACGTCGAGTTCGGCGGTCTTGTCGACTTGGATGTCGGATTTAGCTGCCTTCTTCTTCTTCTTGTCTTTCTTCGACTCCTTCTCAGACTCCGAGCCCGACTGATCAAAGGGATCGGCCGCCCACTCTGATTTCTTGCCAGCACCAAGTCCCTTGCTCTTCTTGGTAGGCTTGATGTCCATCTCTTCATCCTCGTCACTGTCATCTTCGTCCTCATCCCCGTCTTCTTCCTCATCTTCATCCTCATCGTCCTCGTCATCCTCGGAATCCGAATCGGCAGCATTGTCCGTGCCCAGAATCTCAACAGCAGCCTCATCATCCATATCGACATCTTCATCCTCATCGCTATCCTCACCGAGAGCAACACCATCATCCGATTCCATGTCGGTATCGTCGTCCTCGAAAAGCGAAGGCTTCAAGCCAAATGTAATACGTCTCTTTTCCACGTTCACTTCGAGAACACGAGCCTTGACGGCATCACCCTCCTTGTAGAGCTTGGTAGCATCCTGAACAGGCTTCTCGGCCATCTGACTGCGATGGCAGAGACCGCTAACATTCGATGAGTTGTCGACGAGAATGAAAGCACCGAACTCCTCAACTTTTCGAACCTTGCCTGTTACCACCTGTCCCTCCTTAATGTCATTGATAGTAATGGGAGGAGTGTAGTCTTCGTCAACTACGGAAGACTTCAGGCTGAGTTCGACATGCTTGGTAGCAGTATCAACAGCGATGACACGACCCTTGACAAGCTGATCAATCTGGAAAGCATCCTTCCATTCCTTCAAGAACCGGTCCGAAAGGTTAGAAATTTTGACGAGAGCAGTGACCTGGCCACCAAGGAGAACGAAGAGACCCTTGTCGGAAACATTCTTTACAAAGCCGCGGACGATGTCACCAGGGCTGATCTGAGATAGGTCACTGATCTCCTTGTCCTCCACGGGAAGTGTTGAACTCATGATGCGAGAGGGTCGAGTAGACAATCGGAGCCTCTTGTTGCTAGCATCAAGTTCGACAATGGACACACGAACGATATCGCCCTTCTTGTACTTCAGAGTGTTGATGTCGTCGTAGTTGTCAAGCATGTCGGGAAGGTGGACAGGTCCGGATACAGTCTCGCTGAGCTTGACCAGAACCTGGCGCTCGTTGACCTTGGTAACTCGGCCAGGAAGAACCATGTTCTGCTTGAGAACGCTCCAGGTGACGGCTTCGGAGGCGTTGGATGATCGGGCGGTAAGGTCAAGGCGGTTGTTGGAGGCATCAACGGCTGTTACTCTAACCTTGAGAGCAGAGCCAACGGGGAAGTTGGCCTCGAGGTCGTTGAGTTGAGATAGGTCATCAGATGCTTCCATGGCAGAGATTCGGCCGCGGACTGAGGGGGAAAGGTTGACCCAGAGGTACTTGGGGCTGGTGTTGTTGACAAAGGCAACATAGGATTCCCCAACCTTGACTTTCTCCAACGACAGAGGTTCCAGTTTGTCAGCCTTGATGTCACTGGGCTTGGCGGTGAGTTCGAGAACTGAGTGTGCAGAGCGATGAGAGAAGGGAAGGAATCGGTGGTCCTTGGCATTGTGCACTCCCATGACCCGGACATCAATGATTTGCTTCTTGTGGAACTTGTCAAGGGGATCTTTGGGGTCAACAATCTCGTCCCATGAGTCGAAAATCTGAGAAACATCGACGCGGCCTTGAACCTTGCTGTCTACCAACTGCACATTCAGCTGTGTGTCTTTGACTGAGGTGATCTTGGCCTTGGTGACAGTGCCGGCTTCGAGGTTATCGTTAGGGGCTGCCTTCTCTCCAGATTTGGTCTTGTTCGTAGAAACAGCGTTGTCGTCAGCGTCCGCAGGGGCCACCATGATACGTCGTAGATCGGGGGTCAAAGAAGTGATCTTAACCTCAATAGACTGGAACTTCTGCATGCCAAAGTCGGGCTGGTCTTGTACATCGGCAGGGAGACGAGACTTGGGCAGCAGAGCATGAACATTTCCGGCAAACTGCACAAAGACAGCGGTGACAGTAATGTTGCGTACAAAACCAGCAACAACCTTGCCCTCCTTAGCATCTTCGAAGCTCGTGAGGAGAGTTTTGTTCTTTGCGGCGTTGACGAGGCTGGGCTTCTGGGTCAAGATGATGGATCGTCGGTTCTCATGCTTGTCCAGTACCGCGAGCTCAGACAGTGTCTGGCCTACAGACACACGCTTGAAAGCATACTGGTTTTTTGAGGTCGATTTGTCAGTGAGATGACCAAGAGGGAGTATGGCCTTCAATTGGCTGCCGACCAACTCCACGAAAATCTCATCTTCAGTCTTCTGTGTGACTTTAGCAGAGACAATATCGCCGAGCTGCAGATTCTTGAGGGCGTTCTGCTTGTCGAGACCAAAGGCAGAGGGATCCTTGCAAGAGACAATCAATCTTCTGGTCTCAGGATTAACGTCGAGAACGTGAACGCTGACAACCTGACCGGTGCGGAAATGCTCAGTGGGATCGCGGATATAGGCCTCACTCATCTCTGAAATGGGCAAGAAACCCCTCAAAGTACCATAGAATTGGATATAAGCTCCAGAAGACTGAACCTTGACAATTGTGCCAGGAACCTGCATACCCACGCTTACATCCTCGTGAGACTTAATGATGGGTGCTTCCGAGTTGACAAGGGTCTTCTTGAGAGTAAGACGCATCTGCCGCTTCTGCAGATCAGTAGAGAGAACTCTGGCCTTGACCTTCATGCCGGGGCGGAACTTCTTCTCAGGGTGCTGCAATCGGACATCTGCAAGGTGGATTTCGGGAACAAAGCCAGTGATACCTTCGGCAATCTTGACGACCAGTCCGCTCACTCCAGTCTCGCCAACAAGAACCTTTTCGACCTCAACAGTCAAAACACCACCGACAGGCACGTCTTCAAGTCGCAGGTATTGTTGCTCGAGGACGCTCTTCTCGAAAGAGATCTGGAACAAACCATCCACCTCATTGTAACCAACAACACGACCCTTATGCTCAGATCCTACCTTGTAAGGACCACTGGATTCATACAAAGCATCCACCTTGCCATCCTTGACACGCGAAATGTGAACGAAACCGCTCAAGCCAGGGATTCCGATATCCACAAACAGACCAATCTCGGGCTCGACGTGGCGGACCGTGCATTTCTCGACAAAAGAAGAAATAGGGAGCACTTGAGTGGGAAGCTTCTTAGCGTCGGTGGACTTGGCTGGTCGCTTCAGTGAGAGGGATGTGATGTGAGGAAGCAATGAGATACCGAGCTTAGGTTCCTTGGCTGCTGGGAAGTTGCAGATAACTCTGGCCTTTACTCTTGAACCAATCTTGTAGGTCGATTCGAGGCTGACACCGGCAGGTCCAACACCGGAATGGATCAAATCTGCTGTCACGTCGAGGTGACCCAGAACCTTGCCTGTGAAACCTCGTCGATCAGTGTCGGAAACCAGGACGTCCACCATGGTACCAGGGAGGAATGTGTTGATTGTGTTGGCGTCAGCAGGGACGTTCTTGGGGTTGCCGAGCTTCTTCTGCGCAAGCGAGAGCTGGACAATTTTGCCATTGGCACCTTTGCTGAGGACCTGGCATAGGAACACGGCACCAGGCTGGAGACGCTGTTCATCGAGATGGGGGTCGAGTTCCGTACGGGACAAGAAGCCTCCAACCTTGGAAACACCAGTTTCCATGACAAAACCTCGGTCTTCGACACTGACAACAGAGGCCATGATGGTGCTGTTGGGAACAATGTCGTCCTTTTCCAAGCCAGTGTTGGCCTCGCTTGGTCGAAGCGACAACTCGATGCGACGTTTGCTCTTGCCAGCAACGGAATCATCCATGGTGGAAATAACGTAGGCTCGGACATACTGTCCAACCGAGAACATTGTCTCGAGGTCGACATCATCGGCATCATCGTTCTCGTCCTCATTCTCATCCTGGTCTTCGGTCAGGTCCTTCTGAACACGGGCCGTGAGTTGCTCGGAAATGGCGACGATAGAGACGTGACCGATGAGGTTGTTTGGTAGGGCGACTTCGATATCGAGGTTGTTGATTTTCGAGACCTGGCCCAAGACGAGGGAACCCTTGACCAATTTCTATACAATTGTCAGCAATTGAAAGCAATATTTCCAGTGAAAATGACCTACCTTGAAACTCAAACTCTCAATCTTGATTGTGTCCTCCTGCTCGCCGCCCTTCGTCTTGTCTGCCTTCTTCTCGGCTTTGCTCAGGGTCGACTTTCGCTTCTGCTTCTTCTGCGACTTAGTGCCGGTTGTGAATTCTTCGTCGCGCAAAGCATCTGCCTTGGCTTCAAGCTGGATTTGCTTCTGCTCCAAAGGTGTAAGGACGCTTCCGCCACCTCGAGGAAACATTGGCTCCTCATCCTTCAACAGCGACACAACGGGAGCCTTTTCGGGCTTGGACGCAGGCTTTGCGTCGTTCTTGGGAGCATCCTGCTTTGAAGGTCTGGCCTCCTTTGTGCTCTTTGCTGACTTGGGAGGAGGATTGCCTCCGGGGGCATCCTTTCGTTTGAGGGTGCTCATTGTAAAAAGTGCTGGCGCATCACCAACTCTCTTTTCTTAGAGTGGGATTTGTACCTGGAAATTTCATGCCTTCGATTTTTTTCTCGCTGGCGGGACGCTGATAAGCCGATAACGATAAGTGTAAAAACGGTTCAGGTGGAAATGTGAGTTTTCCCGGTTCCGACTTCAGTGGGGGCTGCGGCTCTGATGGAGTGCATGTTGACCTCCACTTCTTTGTACATTGTACCGTTGTACTGTCCCATGTTCCATGGATCTATCTCGGGCAGGACATGGATGAAAGATGAAAGCCTAGGCGTTTGTTGGTGGCGGCATGTCTTAGTGCACTCTTACACTCGGACGCGTCCATCATACACACGTACTGACTGAAATAACAACAACGTCCACAAGACCATTTTCCGACTATTCTTTCTTTTTCATGGCCTTTGTAACTCCCTCTTCTGATTTATAATGCCTCCTCGAAAGAGGGCCGGCACTGACCCGGCGGAAGACGCTAGGCAACATGATTCCACGATCCCAGCTGGTACAGGTACAGGTACAACAGAGGCCGCTACGTCACAATCACAGGCATCACAGGCATCACCTGCATCACCTGCACCAACATTAAAGTCCCAACAGAGCAGCAATCCGATGCCGCCATCGCGACAGAATACGGGAAATAGCGAGGCTTCGACCGTTACTACGACCGATAAAAAGGTTTGTTATATATCATATTATCGACCTCTAAATTCGCTAATTCAACTTATCATCCAGGTCCGTAAATCCAAAAGCTGGTACGGATCCTGGCCACGAGCCCCGAAAGCCTCGGCATCGACCTCAGTAGCGAAAGAAAACATATTCGGCGGAACTGTTAAATCCAAAAAATCGGCCGATCTGAGTCGATTTGATTCTAAGAAGAGCGACGACACAGCTAGCATTCGTAGCACTGCCGGAACGACCAGAGCGATGCCAAAGATTCCAGAGTCCAAATCAGATGCGACTCTCACAGAGGAAAATGTACAACACGCTCAAGCTGATAAGCCTGATGAGCAACCCGTCGCCTCAAAACCCGCAGATACGATAAAACCCACTGAAACGTCGGAAGCGCCCAAGGTACCTGAGACACAACCCTCAGATACCAGCAAGCCCACCCAAGATAAACGGAAAACAGATGCTCCAGTGCCTCCAGAAGATAACATGCCCAAAGGACCCTCAACGTCAGAGGGCTGGTTAGGCTGGTGGTCCAGGACGCCTTTTACAGAGACTCAAACTATATCAGCTTCAAATAATGTTGAAGCTCCCACGCCGGAGATCGAAACCTCCAAAGAGGACGATCAACCTCGCCCTGTTACCCCTCCAGCTCAGACGACACCCCCAGAGCCTACTTCACCAACACCGACCTCACTCAAGACTGTTCAAACACCACCGCCCAAATCGTGGTTTGGTTTTTGGTACGGGGCAGGCGAACCAGGTAAGGAGACCGGTAATGCACTTGGTCCGGAGCTTGAACCTACCCCCGAGGCCGCTCCCAGCGCCAACGCAACGTCAGATGCGCCGCCTCAGTCTGAGTCTCGAGAGTCTCATACGCACTCACCTCCTCCTAAAGCAGGCTCCACGTGGGCATTCTGGTCAAGAGAGTCACCCAAAGCCGCAGATAAAACTGCTGTGTCCGAGTCAGGTGAGATTGCTGTGATTGGTGAAGGCTCAGAGGCGCATCCCGAGCCAATGCCGGAGCGTGATATGTCACAATCTCCAGCAAAGACCTCCAAGGACGACAACAAGGCCGATATAAAGAGCAAGGAAACTTTGACAAATAAGAGACTGTCTTGGCGGAAGAATAAAAAACCTAGACCTCAATCAGTAGGTGATGTCCCTTCACCTTCGGCGTCCGGTACTTCAACCCCCACCGGTTCTGTTCATCAAACTCACGAGGTTGATAACCCTGCCAATGTCCCTACACAAACCGACTCATCCAACAAGTCGATTGCCGACTCTGAGACTTCAGCCAAGCTGCCGGCCAACCTTCTGTTACCATCCTTCTCGAGTACATATCGAATGAAGGAGAACCCCTCCATACTCAAACAGATTACGCAGTTCCTGCTCCGCACAGATCACGCTCCTGCAAACCAAGTCGTTCGTGTAAAAGACCCCCTGAAGATTCACAAAGCTATCGCCATTGGTATTCATGGTCTCTTTCCGGCTACCTACCTACGACCCATGATTGGCCAACCTACCGGTACTTCATTAAGATTCGCGACTCTATGTGCTGAGGCGATCCGGCGCTGGGCCGAGGCTCATGGATGTGGTGACTGCGAAATCGAAAAGGTTGCTCTGGAAGGGGATGGCAAGATTATGGAGCGTGTTGACAATCTATGGAAGCTTATGCTGAACTGGATTGATCATATCCGCAGCGCTGATCTTGTTCTCATTGCCTGCCATTCTCAGGGAGTCCCCGTGAGCATCATGCTCCTCGAGAAGCTGATTGATCTTGGTATTATAACAAACGCCAAGATCGGTGTATGTGCGATGGCCGGCGTTGCCCTGGGCCCCTTTCCAGAATACAGGTCTGGACTTTTGATGGGCTCTGCGGCCGAGCTTTGGGACTTTGGCAACCCAGAGAGTGCCAACACGAAGCGTTTCGAGAAGGCCTTGAAACGTGTTGTTGACTTTGGTACCCGAATCACATTTGTTGGGAGCATTGATGACCAACTTGTTCCTATGGAAGTACGTATTTATTTTCACCCTAACCGTCACCACTTTTCTAACATGAGACAGTCTGCTGTTTACTCACCAGCAAACCATCCATATATCTACCGTGCCGTATTCATCGACGGGCGTGTCCACGCACCGGACTTCATAGCTCACCTCGTTGGCTTCGCCCTAAAACTCCGCAACCTCGGCGTTTCAGACCACGGTCTTATTCGTGAACTCTCCATCCCCCTGGCTGGCTCTCTCTACTCCGGCGCTGGCCACTCCCGCCTCTATTACGATGACGCCGTATACGATCTGGCCATCGCCCACGCCCTGGAAACTACACCTGCTGGGCCTCCACCACCCCCATGCGCCATCACTTCACAACAGGGCCCATTGACGAGCGCCAATCCATATGTCCTGCCGTGGATCATGCGTGGTCTGTTGGAGGAGAACTTTGTCAAGACTGAGTTAAGTCACGAGGCAGATGAGTTGCTGAAACAGTTTGATGATTGGAAGCCAACAAACAAGGCGCTCAAGGATGTTAAATATCGGTTGGAAGCTGTGCGGTCAAAGCTTTGATATCATACATGATATCATAGCCAATTCAACATCGACATACGGAACCTGGAAGCAGGGCATACAAGCGACTGCAGGCGTAAAGGATAGACGACAGCATACGGCATACGTGGATTTAGCGATCATTTAGCAATACAATATACCTTCTTGATATTCTTGAACTAGGCCGTCATCTCTATATTCTTGCGTTGATATATATTTTTTTCTTTCATTAATGGGATGATTGACATGAGTTTCTTCCTTAAATACAAGGGAATTAATTCGAAATGTCAACCCTCCATGTGATATAATACATATGGCCCCAATCCTTTCTTTAAAGCCAAACCCATGGTGTATGCCGTACACAAATGCTATAATACACCCTGTTCAGTTCGTGAACAGGATACCACGTCTTGAGTGAAAAAGAGGGGCGGAGATCCGGAGCGTCAGATAGTGAGTTTCATTTAAAATAGAGTAGAGTTTGTTTAAGTTGAGGATCCGAGTTTCCAGCTTTCGATTCGGTCTTGGATCTGATCCCATGTCATGGTATGGCTGCTCACGTTGTAGGCTTGCGCCTCTTGGAGAACAACGGTGGGTGCGCCGCTACCTCGGCCGGGGTTGTTGACTTTTCCACCGACTACCATGGCGGCAACTCTGCGGAGGTCGTTGACTGTTAGGTTCTCGATGCGTCGGCACATTTCGCGGACGGGGATCTTGTGGCCGTGGACCTGGATGGAACGGCCGAGGTCTTCCAGTTCGACCATGCGGCTCTCGAGGTTCATGAGAAGACTGGATCGGAGCTGGTTCTTTGCACGGGCGACCTCCGTTTCTTGTAGTTGGGCGAAACCGGTTGTGAGGGTTAATGCTCGGAGTTCTTGGCACATGACATCGAGCATGGCGGAGGTTCGGCCAGGGAGACAAGATGCTGAGATACCGAACAGACCGGAGTCAGTGTATGAGTGGTTAAAAGCAACGCAGCTCTCAACCCAGCCGTGCTGGTTAAGAACATTGGTGTAAAGTCGTGAATACATGCCCTTGCCGGGCCCGCCGGCAGAGAAAGAGCCACCACCGCCCAGAAGCGTCTGAAGCGTAGCCAGAGCGTAAATATCGTCCGAGGCAACGGGAAGACCCTCAAAGGCGAGGTGGATGTGAGTAAAGTTAGGCATACCGCTGAGCGAGGGGGGCTGCGGGGGAAGTGTGAGGAAGCCACCTGTGTAGTGCGCAGGGCGGGCGAGGTCGGCTGGAGAAGGAGGAATGATGTCCGAGGTGGAGGATTCTGATGACGAGTTTTTGAAGAAGGGAATTCGGGAGAGGAGGTTGGGGGACTGCTGAGGCGATGAAGATGCCGAAGACGAAGGAGATGATACGGCGCTCGAGTCGCTATCTGAGAGTTCGCTTTCGCTTGTTTCTGAACCGGTCGTCGAGACCGCCTTCTTCATATCGCCGAAGAACTGCTCCGTCAGCCGAACCGCCTCGCCATGCTCCACGCCGGCAAAAGCCACGACCATGCGCTCAGGCTGATAGAATAACTCCCTGTACTTGAGGACGGTGTTGCGGTTGATGGCGCCTAGTCGATCCTCGGGACACAGCAGCGGGTTTCCGAGCGTGTTGTCCTTGAAAGCAGCCGAGTGGACGAGTTCCGGAAGGATAAGCTCGGGTTTACTCCAAATCTCCCGGATCTCATATCTCGCCGTCTCGATCTGCTCCGCGACCTCGTCCTCCGTAATCTTCGGATCCCTGATCGTCTCCGCCAGGAGCTCTACCGTCGGCGGCACAGCGTTGTTGAACGTAGCAGCCTGGTACATCATACTCTCGCGCGACGAGGCGCACTGGATATTCCCGCCCAGAGCTTCCACCTGTTCGAGCATCTCGTCGGCCGAGCGTTTAGTCGTTGACTTGAATGCGAGACGGTCCATGATATGAGAAACACCGCGAAGGGATTCGTTTTCGAAACGGGATCCTCCTTCGATGTAGACGCCCACACCAGCGAAGGAACCGGGTAGAGCTTCGGAAGCGACTCGTAGACCATTAGGAAGAGTTGTGATGCGATCAAGTTCCGTGGGTTCCTACAGAGAGATAAAACAGTTAACAATCTGAACACATGACGGCATGGTAACCCAGCTGCGCATGGAAACGAGGGCTCGTCATACCTTTGGAATACCCTTCACCTGAACCGTCGTCGCCAACGACCTCTTGGGCAAAGAGAATTTAGAGGTACTCTTGCCCAAGAGGCGCGAGCAAGAAGCCCTACCCTTGAAAGGGATCTGGGCACTGAATTGTCGAAGCATTCTCTTACGGGTGAGAGTATGAGTCTTTGTTATTTTATGTCACTTCGCAAGTTCAGAAAAAGAAAAAAAAGACCAGACTGGTGGAATTAATTATGACATGGAAAAATGTCCCATGTTGAAATTTGGCCACCAAAAAACGTACCCCCGGTATGCCCGTGGATCGCGGTGTCGGCGATAGGCCGGATCATCTCGGTGCCGGAGCTCCAGGCAGGGGACTTTTTGATGACATAACAACAACATCGCAATAAACGTCTGGACATCTCAGACACCAACCGTGACTATTCTAGAATGTGCTTTGCGTTAATTGATTTAAGTCAAGGTAAACTGACGAGCTCTGTCACCAGTAACTTGAGTCACCATTGACGCAGAGAACTGATGGCATAAACGCTTGCATTCTATACGATACTAGACAAAATGCACATACAATAATAATAATCCTTCTTTATTAAGCCAAATTGCAGAACACCAAATCTGTCTGCAATTCTCATACATAAAAGTATACCAACACCATGCACCCCCTAATAATCTATATCCTTGAAAAGCATTGCTGGACGGAAAAGACCGCTGGTCCTCCATGCTGTTTGATATCCATATTCAGAATTATTTGACGTTTCTTCTTGTCGCTGTTGTTGCTTCTGTATAAGCTGTTATAGTATCCTTGATGTACTCCTCAAACGCCATTGCTCGATAGGTAGATGGGTAGGTAACTGAGAAAGAGCCAAGCGTAGCTCAATGAACTATAATTGTCACTCGTCTGGACCCGAATGTTTGATGTGCCCAAGACGGGTGCTTTGAATCCCCGGACTGAGGATTGTCCTCCTTATTTCGAGTTGCCTTCGTCGGCGCTGTGATTTAAATGGTTGACATCTGGCTCGGCGGCTGCGTCAAGACTTCTCATCCCAGATGCAGAAGGGGCATCGCTGTTGCGGCCAGCACTTCCGTCAAAAACCCAAGGACCGGCATTATTTCGCGGAGTTATCGGCCCCTCAGCACCATTAGTCATTTCGGGTGGTGACGGTGAACGGCTGTCCCGAGCTTGCTTAGAGCGACCGGTTCCAGATGTCGCATTACGAATAGGTAGAGGTTCCGATACAGCATGGGATAATTGCATGCGCTGAAGCGCTTCTGGAGTTATGCTAACGGTTGCATCCATTGCGTCGATCGCGTCGTTATCGTGCGTCGAAGATCGCTCTGGGGTCGATGTCCCCGTTGCAGCAGCTGGAAGCTCCGGCGTTGCCTCCATCCCTGTCTCTGCCTCCGCGTTGGCCTGGGATTCGGACTGTTCTCGTGCCTTCTTCTCCGCCTCCAAGGTCTTCAATTGCCTCCACTCCTCAGCCAGCTCATCAACATCTGCCTCAAGATCTGCCCCAGCTCGACAGTTTGGGCAGATGAAGATGGGATACTGGGGAGAATTGAGAAGAGACTTGACGCACTTGAAGTGCCAAGTATGAGAGCAAGGTGCTACAAAGAGAGATTGGCATGGCTGTATTCATGTCAGCTAGAGTTCAGTGCGCAAAAGATATAAATATGGCAATAATGACTTACTGCAATGGAGCCCAGACAGATGGAGCAGTCCTGGGAGCTAACACTAGCTGCGCCGCTGGCAACTCCGGTCGCCGTCATATTTTGTAGTCTTTTGTGGGCAGCCATGCTGAGGTGGGTTAGCAAAGTTGGCCCAAAACTGAATCATCATGATAAAAGACCTACTTGAAGGTATTGAGCTTGTTCTGCCAGCCTCTGTTAAGTTCCAATCGCATCTTGACGCAGCGGAAAATCATCTCCTCTCCGCCCTTGAAGTCAATACCCAACTGCACAATGTCGCCATCGTTGACGGGGAAAGCCTTGCTCTCCTGTGAAGGTGGACTTAGACGAATGTGGTTTAAGAAAGTGCCTGAGGAACTCTTGACGTCTTTGATATACCAGACCCCATTTTCGTACCAGAATTCACAGTGACGACGGCTGACGACCTTGCTCTTAAATCCTACAGGCGCAGCAGACGGTATGTTTCCAGGCAGGTTAGGTATCGATCCAGTGTCGCGTTCCGAATAACGACCGACACGAATTCGTTCAGTGCCGGTAGGAAGGGTTCGTTGAACCGAAGGGAAGGTCAGAGATGGTCGTGTAGAGCGTGGGTCATAATAGGAAGTAAATCGGATCGAGGGCAGGCTCTCGGCAGAGGCTGCATCGCCTGTGGCAGCAGCTCTTGATCCCGACATGGCGTCTGGGTCACTGGTGGAATCCTGAACAGATGTCGATGAAGAGGGGTCGGCGCCTGTATGATCGACAGCAGAACCCTGAGTGTTCTGAGGGGCAGTTGACTGTTGCGCAGAGGCAGGTGCCGATGTGGGCGTTGCGGTAGCGAGGGGCGCCGAAGCAGGGTTAGAAGCGGAAGAGGGAATGGAAGATGCGTTTATTGAAGTCGTGGAGGAAGTTGCGTTTGTGTTTGTGCTCGCGGCAGCGTTATTGTGTTGTACTGTAGTCGAGATGGTCCTCACGGGATCGGGTGTCGAGCTGACGAGGGTCAAATGATTAGTGTTGTTGGTAGTGTTGAAGTTTTGGGTCGCAGAAGGTGGACCACTAGGAGTTGGAGAATGGCTCTGGGATCGCGTGAGGCTGGAGCCGTGTCGGATAGGGGACGTGCTTCCACTACCACTACCACTGACAGTTCCAGAAGCAGAGCCGTGATGATCGCGAGAAAGAATGTGGTTCTGAGTATAATTGCGTAGATAACTGAGACCTCGTAGTCGGCTGGGCCGTGATGTTGTGGTGGTTGTGGAGGGGCCGGGCACCGGCGACGAGACCGGTTGAGTAAACATTGGGACGAGTGTGGGGTGAGGGAAAGGGGGAAGGAAGGTAAAAGGGGGAGAAAAAGGATAAAAAAAAGCAGGTGGATTGCAGGCAATTATCAAGTGTTAACTTGAGAAAAGTCTAGGGGTTCCGGAGTTAAAAAAAAGAATGAGGGAGGCGAAATGGAGTTTATGTCGTAAACAGGTGATGGGGGGGATAATTAGTAGAATTAGAACCCCTTCTAAAGCAAGGACGATCGATTACAGGCGTCAGGTTAGACACCAGTTCGATTTAATTCAAGCCTTTAAAGCAAGACCGTGCAGCACAACAGAGCCAATGCAATGCAACGCAGAGAAAAAATGGCGGAGAAGGATGAGGTAATGGGTATCAGCGGGATTGGAGCGCAGCAATTGTAGCCTTGTAGATAGGTCACCAAAGCACTTTCTCGCTTTCTGCCTTGGGCTTTTTGTTCCTGTGCCTGTTCCTCTTGTCCTGGACCTTGGGTCTCTTGAGATTGCAAGCGAGGTTTTCCTTTCGTTCTTGTGGAAGATGAAAAGGGCTGAGGCTCCGAACTGAGACTGGGTCTGACTGAAGAACTGAGACAATGATGAGTGAAAGAGGAACCCAAGACACTATCACGCTTTTCAAGTCCTTGGTAGCTTTGTGGCGGGGAGGGGCGGTAAAGATCAAGGTCGAAGGGTGAAAATGAGTAGGTGGAATTGCCTCAGGAAGTGAGCAGTGGTCGTTTCGTTGAGATCAATGTCGCTATCGTTCGTCTATGAGGTAGATTGATATGTATGACAGCATATATCTAAGAGATCTTTTCCTTTTTCTTGGCTGCTGAGTACTTGAGGGATGGGCTTGGCTTGGGATTGTAGAAGTTGTAGGTTGTTAGAAGCTGTTTAGGATGCAGCAGAATGCAGGGTCTTATTTTGCTGATGTAAGGGCTTCCGTATCGGCATCCGACCCGACGTCAGCGATTTCCAGGAGTGCACACAATGGATATTAAATGTGAGCTGAGATTGAAACCGTGGGTCGAAGAGATATTAAGAAACCAGGAAGATACAAGGAACAAGAAATCCTCGAGGTTGGAGGAATTGCAGCCTTGGCTATGGGAGATATTTCAGACGCAGTTGAATGCGACCATGAACAGCAGCAACAGCTGTATTTCGCAGGTTGGTTGGGTTGGGTTCACGGGCCCGGTGGGGAAACCGCCCAGGGAGCACTGATGCAAGGTTCTGGGTCCTGGGAGGGTCTGCCAGTGAACGGGCCTGGATGGGGCTAGGCTTCCTGGGATGTGGGTGTGTGACCAGGGAAGTGGGACAGGGATGGTAGACGAGAGGGAGGGAGAAAGAAGAGTTGAAGGAGGAAGATGGATGTTTCTGGGCGCTTGATTCTGCGGGATGGATTAAAAAGAATTGTGTGAATGTGGCCAGACCATGTGAGCAGTATGCAAAAGACGTATGGGGCTTTTACTCTTCTCGCCCTCAATACAGTGCACTCACTGAGTGAGCGGGAGGCGAAAAAGGAAAATGTAACAACAAGAGAGAAAAAGGTGACGCCAGAAAAGAGAAGGGATTGTTAGATGGGTCCAGAACGGGCATGCGACTTGAGGTTACAAGAAGGTTGCTAGGTCCAGTTGAGCATGGAACGGTACTAGCTTTATGACCGGCAGAAAAAAAACAACAAAAGCAAAGGGTCTGCTGAAGATACTGCAATCCCATGTTGACCTGAGTTAACTAAGCTAGTTCCAGTAGTTTAAGTAACTTATCTCTCTCTACCTGTCAAGCCTGTTTAATATTGATATGGTAGTCTCACGATCTTGTTGCCAAAATAAAAATAAAAAGCAAGACCACGCATATCCATACAAGAGACAGAAAACTGCCGACACATGCTTACAAAAGCAGCCTGTAAGATTCGGCCATGTCCGTATTGACGTCGTTTTGGTGTTTGTCAGTCAATCAGTCAGTCAGTCAGTTCAGTGCCTGATCGGACAATGTGGGTTAAACAAGCCCAGCCCAGCCCAGCTTGCATTGTGGGAAAGGGAGGGGGGGCAAACGTACAGTAACAAGTTTGGGTCTAATGCAGTTCTAATGAGATTTTGAATAGGGGGGTGGGGTAGAAGGGTAGTTTACTGGTTTTAGCTACGAGGAAGGACTGTAAAGGCATCAAAACCACACGACACACGATCATGGCTGAGAACCAAAGCTGAATGCATTTAGTCGAGGAGAAAACTCGGCTAACACCAAGATAACTATAATGATATTTGACGCCGGCCTCTTCCCTCTTCCCTATCTCTCAGCGAATTCATTCCCAGTGATTGATTCCATCGAATGCCACGTATCATTACCTCAAACCTAACACAATCTAGCAAACGGATAGCTCCGAAAGACAGCAGCATAAGGTAATCAGCATCATGACTTTGCATACGCCGTAGAACCTTTTTTTTTTTTTCCCACCAAAACCACTCGAGTAACTTTTTCCGCTTCAAACTCAACTTCAACACAACATTCTTTCAGAAGAACAACCCCCTTTCTCGACTTCTTCTTTTTCTTCCTTCTTCCACGGAAATGACAGCTTCGACGATACAACCAACATACCTGAGTTTTGATGCTTAAATGTCTCTCAAAAAACCACCCTGGCAATTTTTTTTTTTTACCGCCACCGGATAACATCAAGTCTAGACCTAAACCAAGCGCGTCTCCCGTCAATTATTGGAATGAAAGCAGCTAACTTAGCAAAACATTCACCGAGAAAGGACCCTAATAATTCACACTACACATTTTCGTATCATTGATTGCTTCATCTTAGAAAAGATAACCCCCTTTTTTTTTCATTTCTTCTATTCTGCTATTACAATCTTGCATCGCATCGCCGTAAAATGCCGTTTCTCATGTCAAGGATCCTAACTTCCAAGTATTCCCTCATGATATCATGCCCTCCACCCACATGACATGGGGTCCATCCCCTCTGTCATGCCACCCCCTCCAACCTCTCCAAGTTCCCATGCAAACATCATCTGCTCTAGAAACGTATCACACTAGCATCCATGGCCATACAAAATCATCTCCACCTTTATATGTGCATCTCACAAGTTCGAACGTTTTCCCATCGGTACATCCCGATCCTCTTCCATGAACCCAATGTTCTGTCACAGTCACAACTTGACACATACAGAACGTAGAGCACAACTTCGGACAAGATCCTCAGCTCCTCTTCAATCAAAAAGTCTACCGCCACACTGTGGATGCTAACAGACTCAGGGCTGAACCAAAGCTGACAGACGCCGCATCAGGGCATCAACATAACGACATACTGCCATCTACAAGTCACAACAAGCACGCAAATGACTAATGCAACCGCCAGGCTGGAAACTTTACGCTTAATTCCTTCTACCGCCCTTCGTGTCAGGTTACAAGGTAGACGCCTTTCTTCAACGGTGAACGGGATATCCGATACAGTGGCCCATCTCATTGCCAACCCTCCGGATCCAGACATGTCCGTCTAGCAGTTTATACCAATGGAATTATACCAGCTCAAACGTTCCACAAGCTTAACGCCCTCGGACTAAACCAACAGTTTCAGATATGCATACTCAGTAGACCGACTTCCATCGAGCACCTCACCGCTTCTACTTCTTGAATACGGCCTGACCCAATCTCTCAATCTCTCTGCCCTCCTGTGTACCCCTGCCTGCCGCCTCCAATATTCTCTCCCAAGATGCCTGATCCTTGAGCTTAATGGCCTCTTGTGCCGCCTTGGTTCGCATCCCGCACTTCTCATACATGGTGATGGTTTCTCCTGGCTCCAGTCCTGTGCACTTTGGCACAAATGTTGCCGCCAATCGTGGGTTACCAGCCTGAAGTGTAAGATTAAAGAATGGCTGAGACGTAGTAGCATGTTAGCATGAGAAACGACGACAGGTACAGATAGAGTTGTGATGACTGACCTCCCATCCAATAGGGCTTTTCCGGGCCCGTGAGATCTCTTCGATCTCGTTCCAGTCCCGCTTAGCTACTAGTGCACGTAATCTGCCAGGCTCTTGTCAGTCGATGCTGATCTCTCCACCATCCATCCATGCCATGTCAGGGATGGCTCAGGAACTGCAAAGGGTTCGACTTACCGGATCCACCATGCCACCTTCTCCGGTACCTTGAACTCGCTCTGGATCTTCTTTGCCCGCCCATGGTATCCAAGCCGGATAAGCTTGAACATGGTCTCGTTCACGCTTAGGCCGGTAAAAGTGTCCGCCAAGTCCCTATCGAAGGTTTCCTGCATCCGCAACAGCGTTGTAGCCTCCTTCAGTGCTTGGAGCTCAAATGAGAGATCCTTTGAGTCGGACAGGAGTTTTGCAGCTAGTGCCAACTTATCCGACGCTGTTCGTGCATCAGGCTGGCCCAATGATTCTCGAATAAAGATATTGGCACCATCTCCCCGTCGATCGTCTTGATAGTATAGATCCTTCAACAACGAGTTGTCACCCTCTCGCTTTGCTGCTGATTCCACCAGTGCCGATGCGGTTGGTCGTGCGTTGATGACCCGGAAGAAAGCAGCCAGTGGGAGCTTCTTCTGCAGTTTCAAAAGCACAAACAGCATGAGATCTGTGTCGCCGCTTTCGATGGCCTTGTCCAAAGCAAGCTCGTCCTCTTCCATGCTGAGGAGCAGCGGAACCTGCCTGCCACCTCGAGGCTCATGATTCAACAGTTCAGTAGCGAGGCGGCCTCGACCCTCTTGGTAGGCAGCTCGTGCAATCTCTTCAAAGGAGATACCAGGCTTCCCTGAGAGCCTCTCAACGATCAATCTGCAAATCGTGTCGTCGTCCTCTCCCCCCATACGAACCTTGCTTGATGCCCAATGCACGTAGATACGGTCTGATGGGAGTTTCAAGTAACCTGCAATCTTCAAAGCAAGCAGATACTCATGACGGTTGAGAAGTCGCCGAATGAGGTTCTCTGGAGTCAGTCTATGATATTGCTCAAAAGACAGCGGTATGCCGACTTCGTAGTATCGGACAGCATTGAGCACTCGCAGCGTTTCGCACATGTCGACGAACTCGTCGCTGTTGTATATATCAAGCACAGACTTTCCAAATGATGCAGCCTTCAACAGACGCTTCTGCCAATGCACATCATATTCTCGCCCAGCGGCATTGACGCACGTATCCACCGCCTCTGTCAAATTTGGTCGGATGAGCTGGATGTAATCATCGGCTTTTGGTGATTGAAGTTCGAGCTGGCCCACAGCATCTACAAGTATAGACGCTGGTGATGAATCGGAAGACTGGCCGAATACCTCAAGGGTTTCTCGCGGTACCCTTTCAAGAAATTCGCAAAAGTCATTAGTGATTAAACGAGCACCATCATGCTCTGAGGTTTGTCAGCAATGCTCAGGCAGGCGGGCGGAATGAAATACCTGAAATAACATGCACCCGTGTGCTGTCATAGATGTAAGAGGACGAAACATCGCCAGGTCCAATGATATGTACTTCATCTTCCCATGCAATAATGGCATCGCTTCCGCACCATTCAACATACAGAGGCGGCGTATTTGAATCAGAATCGTGTTCGAAGAGTCGATCCTGGAAATCGCTAGAGATGACGTGCGCCTTGCCGTTCACTGCATAGAGGTTGATAGATCGTCCATCGGGAGAGACGCTGATGTGGCTGAAGGGACCAATATCCAAGAAGCGATCCTCGCAGTCGGTTTCATCGACTACATATACCGTCTTCTCAACATTTATCAAGACTTCTACAGATCTTGAAAGGGTGTGATTTGGTGAGATAATGGCCCACGAATGGATGTCGCCTTCTGGAGTTTTGGCGAGAGATTTAGGCCGAGGCTCGGTATAAGATGATACTGTAACCAAGGAGTTGTTTCCCAGGAGAGCTACCATGCCATGGCCGTAGAAGCTATATTTGATCAGTCGGTTGCCTCTCATATAGTTCGAATCACATACCGGCAGGATTCTACACCGTAGTTATCTGCGCCATGACCCAGGGAGAACTGAGTAAAGTCGCCCTGTAAGTCGTAGCATCGGACAATTCCATCAGCGGTGACAACAAGAAGTGTCTCGTCTTCTGACCATCCAAGTCCCTTGATGGAACCTTTGTCCCAGGTAATGCTGCGTAGCTTTTTGCCAGCAAGACTGTAAATGTCTATTGCTGGCTTCAGAGTCTTTCCTGGTTGGTAGGCCAGAATCTTGGATTCGTCACGCCATAGCGCTGTTTCCGTGTTAGCAGAGTCATACCGCCGTGTTTTCGATATATCATGAGTTGCATAGACGCGGTGAAGCTCTCATCATGGTTAACTCCCGTGTTTCTAATTTTTCACAAAAACACGGAAACTTGAACTCGCAGACTAAACTCACCTAAAGCGCCTGCATATGGTGCTCCAGCTACGATGTAATTGTCCAAGTCAAGATCCTGGTCAAATACAGCCGTATACTGCTGCGTCTTTCGGAACCACCTGTCCCCGACATTCTCCCAATCGGCTCTAGGATGAAGCTGATCCATCTCGCACTATCTCATCGTGAATCAAATGTGGAACGGCAGTTGTGGTTTTATATTCGTGATGGAGGAAGCTCTTGATGATTAGCTCGCTCTCACCCCGTGTTGATATGATAGCTCCCAGAGAGGTTGGGGAGCTTCATCATAGGACGTGATACCCATGCACCAGATATTGGGATATTCCTCGGCTAAATATGACGCGCTATGGGCGAGCAGGCAACTGTGACCCTTGTACCTAGTGCTCTGAACTCCACTAACCAACAGACCAGTTGCATCATCTCATAGACAGAGCGGGACATCGTCCTATCACAAGCTGACTCCTGTTCAAAAAGTCTTCTCTTTTTCATCTCATTTTTTCGACTTCATATATGCTCATTAATTTCCCAATATGCCCAACTGGCGCGACCAGTATCTCTCATCCTTAAAGGATGCAGAACTCAGTCACCCCGTCAATATGGACCTAGTTCAAGCCTGTAGGTAACCCCACATAACCCCTCTAATATGAAGCTCCCAACACCGCCTAAAGAGGCGCTCATACTGACGACGCTCCCCAGGCTCGCAAATGGCTGATCGCATATCTGCTTTGGAAGCCGAGAAAGCCAGTCTTGAATCTGCAGTCGTAAACAGCGGCAAGACAACACAACAACCAGCCGAGCCATCAACCAACGATCCGGGTGTCGCACAGCTCAAACTGGACCTGGCTGAAGCACTACGATCAAAGGGCGTTACCGAGACACGACTACGCGCTGCCGATGAAGAACTCACCAAATTACGAGCGAAGTCTAAGGTTGAATCAAGAGCGATCCGCGATTTGACAGCCGAGAAGAATGCTCTTACGACACGACTAAATGATCGAGACCATGAGCTAAGAGAAAAGCGGAAGCTACTGGAGGTGCGTCGGCGAGATACCACCCAAGCATTCCGTTGCAATATTAACATGATGAACAGCAAGTCCAGGATGAGATGATTGCTATGGACCTTCAGATGTCGATGGCTGAGAAAGAGAGGGACAAGGTCAAGAAAGAGAATAAAGAACTCGTCGACCGATGGATGAAGAGGATGGCTCAAGAAGCTGACGCCATGAATCTCGCCAACGAACCCATTTTTGAAAAGAGACGATAGCCAGCTCGGGCAAAAACATACAACATCATCGGCATCACATTAACGCAAGGTGGGCGGGAGTGTCCAGAAAGAAAAAAACAAAGTGCTATATGGAGTATCCTGTAAGTGTGCATATCCCAATCTCCTCCAACCGCTATCAATAGTTTCCTCAAAACCGCTCTCGTGCCTAACCAAAAACGTGCGTGCCCAGTGCTGACGGCGATCTATTAGTCTACTTGCGCGTCGAGATAAAGTATGAACCCCCGGCGTTAGTCCAGCTCACGTAGCCCTCGGGGTAGATGCATTCTTCGACTTCAAGAATGGTGCTTCCGACATCGTTGATGTTGTGACTGCTGCTCTTCATATCCGCAACAAATGACTTGAGCGACACGACCTTACAGCCCGGCTTAAGGTCGAGAAACATTCGGACCAGGTCGTCATTGAGCTGCGAGGTGAAAGCTTTGTTGTTCACGAGAACGACATCAGCACGTTTCAGCGCCTCGTGGATAGGAGTGTTCTTGCGGAAATCACCCCGTTCCAGATGGACCTTACCCGGCCTGACACCCCAGAGCATGCACCTCGCATCAAACTCCTTCTTCTGTGCGTCGGCAAGATTGCATGCATTCTCCATCATCTCACAGCCCCAGCTCTCACATCCGATCTCCAGAGCCGCCTGCAGTACGACGTTTCCAACACCCGAGCCCAGATCCACAAAGACTTGGCCAGAAGTCATCCTGGTCTGTTCCACCAAGATCTTGGTGATGAAAGGGTGAAGCAGCTCGCCGTAGACGTAATCAGTTCCGTTCTCGTACTTGGACAGAAGTTCCACCTTGGGGGCCACTGTTCGATCATAGATCTGATCCAGGATGAAGGCGACGAGGTTTTGAGGGAGTTCGTGCATGTTGTCTAGATTCTTGGCGATAACGCCGTCTTCGACCAAATTGAGGAGTTTCTCGTTGTACTCTCGTAACGCCGTCTTGAATCCCATCACATCCTGGATGTTTCGGTTGGATGCTTTCTCTAAGCGTCGAATGATTCCGCCGTTGGGGTTGGTGAAGGGTTCGGCCTCCTCCTCTGTAAGATACGTCTCGGCGACATGTCGCACTACTTTGATACTGGCCTCTACTGCGTCAATCTTTTCCTTTCCCCACACTAGTTGATATCTATTACATGGTTAGCGTATTGTTACAATGACTTACTTCCGAAGGTGACTCACTTCTCGCGTGGTTGTAGACTAGGATATTGTAGCTTGATGGCCACGTCCTCCTTTTGTGCGCCCATGACAGGTACGCACTTGAGTTCAAGCGACGCAACATCGACAGCGTGAATGAAACTCCTGGGATCTAGTCGGTGCTCAAAGGCTCTTGTGCTTTTGAGCTTTCGGTTGGGGTCAATGAAGCCGCCATCTTCGGTACCTTTGCGCTGTCGCTTATTCGTATCCAAAGTCATCCATCCATCATCCTCGCCATCGCTGTCCTTGTCGAATTCGATGCGGTCACTAGCTGGTGATCGACGCGACACGGAAGGCGCCTTACGCTTACGATCGAGTCGCTTCTCGTCGGATGATGAGGGGTAAGGGGAGTGGCTCGCCTGTCGTGCAAGAGGTATCGGTGACGGACGATGGGACGAAGATGAGCGAGATGCGGAGCCGCTGAGTGAAGGTTTGTTCTTTGGCTTTAGTTTGGGAGAGGGCCTGTCGACGACGACCTTTTCGATCCGGATCTTGGGTGGATCAACCTTGAACTTGTTATTCTTTCCACCGAATAAACGCATCGTGAATCTGCAGGTTCAGAAGATGTCTTTCAAGGAGGAAAAACGGAGATGTCGGGGTTTAGATTACTATTGTCGGCAGAGCTGATGGAGGGGTTTCGCGTGTGGTGGGTGGCGTACGTGGTCGGTTCTCGGAAACGTCGCGCGTTAAAGGAATTGAAGATTAGATTAAAATCGACGCAAGAGAAAGCGCAAAGTGGATTCGATGGGGGGTTTGTGTGGGAAAGAATGTAAAGAATAGTAAGTCAAAGCGTTTAAAGACAAAGAGAAGTAATGGTTAATAGAGAAATAAGTTAAAGGGAATGGCGGGCGTGGGCGGGCAAGTCTTTTTGTTTTGTGTTTTTTTTCTTTTCTGTTTTGTTTTAAAAAAAATTATCTTCAGTATAGCATCGTGGGCGAGAAAGTTATTTAATGGAAAGAGTTTGAAAGGTTCGGGATTTCAGAAGGCGAACATGACCTTTGCAAAACCCAGACCCGTAAATGACCGGGCTTAGCAACTTTACTGTACTTGCATTGGAAGCCTTACATCAGCTGCCTTTCCTCCCCCCTCCTTCCCTTTCAGGGGTGACCAAACTATCAACGCAGTGACCATTTCTTACAGTGACAGAGAAGGGGGGGCTTAGTATTTGTTTGCCTGGAGCGGGGAGAAGGAAGGAAGGATAAGAAGGAGGGATTTGCCTTAGAGCGTTGGGCACGTGGGGGCTTTCCCATTCAGCCGCAGTTGCGTGGTTGCCTTGAGGCGTCCACTGGTTTCAGGACGATTGGGAGAGAATTTCTTCTTCTTGAGAGTCTAGATTGGGGAATGAGATGATGGCTTGCGTCACTTGGATCTGCAGGGTGCTTGTGAAACAGTGGTCTCTTTGCTTGTTTGTTATTGGATTGCGGGTAACGCGGTTCAGATGGTAGAGATTGTCGAGATCCTTTGTTCAAAACCATGTACATGTAAAGTAGGAAGCCATATATGGAGTGTGTGGCAAACGCGAGGTTGAGGTTTGGTTGCAGATAAATCGATCATTTCATATTCTTCATACAATCGTACATACTAGACATACATATAGTAATTTACACTGAATGATGGTTGGTACCAATCTTCATACAATCGTTGGCAATCCTTCCTCAAGTTCTTGGTGAAGTCTGTCCCCTCCATTTCACATCACCCTTGACCCATTCCATCTTCTCTTCTGCCTTTTCAGTGCAGACAACCTCGACAGTCTTCAACCCTGCCTCCCTCAGCTCTTTTTCAAGTATCCTGCACCACTCCATCTTATCGTCGTTCCCCATCTCCACTGCCACAACTTCCATCTCGAGCCTCTTCAGATTTGGCATCCTTCCGACCCCTTCGACGACCCATTGCCGAGCCGCATCCGCTCGTGGCCCCACACCTCCGTGGATTCTTCCGGAACCCGTACTGCTGCCAAGTACAATCTTCATCCGTAGGCCGCGCAAACCATCTGCCCATCCACTGCAGAGCGTTTTCCATTCCTCACGTCCAGTGCCACTGACAATCACATCCCTCGCAAGTATTTCCAATCGTATATAGCGCATCGACGACCGTTGCCAGGGTTCGAGTGCGCGGGTAAAGGCACAGGCTGCCCATAAACCAGAGGCAAACCAGTTGACAAAAACAAATTCATTCTGTGTAAACGGAAGAAGTCGGGCTTCGTGATAGATCTGCGAATTCGTCTGGAGGAGACTCGTCGGAAGGGCCGATAGAGGTCTGTATGGGGAGAGTAAGTTCTCAGCTAGCGTTGCAGCGTCATCACTGGGCGATTCATGGCTGTTTGCGTCTGAATAGCTCGGCGGTTTCACGCGACGTAGTTTATACTGGCTGTGCACAGGACTAGGGTACCATGGGGCGAGCTGTGCATGACGGATAGGACTCATAAGATGAAGCCAGTGATATATCAAAAGTCGGATCTCGGTAGGCAAGGAGAGGAGGCCAACTTTTGGGGTATGCTGATTCTCATTACTACTCGGGGTGTGATACGTAGTGGTTTGTGTGACATTTGACCCCGTCGGACTGAATATCTTCTTAGCCAACTCCCATCTTTCTGCTCCAGAGCTGTTGCGAAATTGTGCCTCCGCCATGGCGTTGTCGCGATGCGTTTCGGAGGACTAGGGGTTTGGAGAGTGATGAATTATGCGAAACTCTGGCCCCGACATGAGTGTACATGATCAGCAGAACGTGCCCAAGGGTTGGGCGTCCGCCGGCATTAAATAGACTGACAGACCGCTTGGCTGCCAACCCATCGATAAGACCAACTCCTCGGGTCCGGGAGCTCTAGACCCTGAATGCGCCCCTAAAAACGCGGGGGAAGATGGCTTTATCAGGACATGAAGGGTCGGATTGCGCGCCATTCACGTCTCGCTGACGCATAAGCGGGAACGTGGAATGAAATGTTATTGGCAGTAAAGCCAGTAGAGGCTTGAATTGTGGTGTGGTCAGCGTAGGGAGACTGAATCGTTGTCAGCATATTTTAGATTTGCTAGGACCCTCCTTGGTCGCAAAGTCAATAGCCATGCCGTGGTGTTGGTCCATGGTGTTCTCGACAAAAGCCCGAATGATCTGATGTCTTTGATTGAGAACGTGTCGCAAGAATAGAAGTATGCTCTAGATTGAATATGACGAATTGATGCGTAAAAAATAGGAGGGGGATCGACAATGCGCTGTCGTTGAAAAAGCATCATGTTTGATAAAATTCGCAATGCCATAGCTCAAGAAACTTGGATCTCTGCTGCCCATCATCATCGCTGTTCAGGGTCGGCTAACATTAGCCATGTTGGGTCAGCATTGGCGAATCCCAAGACGTAAACAATGTCCATATCAGTGTATAATCCACCAAAAGACCACCTCTCAAAATCACTGATAGAGGCGTCAGCTTGTTTCAAATTCCATCCCGGCATGTCCGGTCTGGCGCAGCTGCTTGGCGGGATTGCCACCGCATCGCCACTTTTCCCGATTGTCTGGTATGGCGGTAGGCTTTCGGGTTATTCGATTTTATACTTTGTATTCGAAGCCAAATACGTCCGAGTTTTCCATCGAGCTTCGAATCTCGTCATTGAATCCGGTATTACTGGGCCACAAAACTCTGCTGCTCCGGCATAGGCGGTCTGTTCACGCCTTGTAGGCCCAGGTAAACATCGTCTTTCCGCTCATACTCGACATTCCGCGGGACTTCGAAATCGCCTCTTGCGGCAAACCACAGCAGCGTTTCAGGTTCGGGTCCTCTCTCTTGCATCTGCTGCGCCGTGTTGTCGTCATCAGCTGCTTCATTTTCCTCGTCCTCGTCTTCGTCATCGTCGTCATCTTCTTCCTCGACATCTCTCCTTAGACCTGTGCGAACATTCTCTGTCCCTACTGCTCTCTCTTCTGCCGTGTATGCATCGTTTGCTTCTTCACGCACATAGGTAGCGATGCGACCTTGCGTCCATTGTCGCAGTTCGTGCCAAATATCCTGTAGGTCGTTGATGCCCTCTGGTGTCGCAAGACGGGCTGTTTCGCGTCCTTGGGAGACAAGCTCTTCGACGTCTGGCTCAAGCTTCTTGCGTAGTAATTGGGTGAGGACGCCTTCCTGAGTGCGTCCAGGATAATTCGTGGAAGGGCGAATGGCCATGCGACTGAAGATATCGGAGTTTTCGCTTACAGAGTCAAGGACGGTCTGTAGATTGCGTTGTAGAATCTGAGCTGAGGCTTGGAGAGAGGATCTAGACACAGTTTGATCAGCGACAGCTCGCAGATATCAAGGCAAAAATCGCGAAGGCCACGCAACATACGGTGGTGGTAAGGGGTTGCTCTTCAGCAGATCCATCTTGAGACTCTGGATACTACTTGAGAGTTGTGCCAGCCTGCCCAGCGTCTGCTCCAGAGCTTTAAGCTCATCATCGTCAAGTCCAAGAGCTGCCATTCTGTGCGCTTCGAATATCGATGTGAACGGTTTTGATTATTGTTTGCGTGACAATATAGAATACTAAAAGCAGAACGAATGAAGGCAGACAATCGATATGCAATACGTGAATTGTTGGGGGTAATTGAAAAAGGGTTCAGAGAATTCTGGACTGGTTCAAAAGAATATCGCAGCTAAGTTCCAGAGAAGCTTCACGCACGTCACAAAAGTTAAGGGAAGCTCAGTGGAGCTTGTCCTCCCATGCCGTGCCTGAAATTCCTTCGTGCCTGGCGTTCCAGGCACACCAGGTACCAATCTTCTCCCCCCTTAAACCAACACCCTCGCACAACCAGATTACTGGATTAACGGGGCATTCCATTCAGCCGCTAGAACATCCATGGATCTCATGTAAGGGCTTATGCCGGGGTGTTTTCTTGCCTCCACTCACCCCCAGAATGATCAACGAAACGTCATTGGGGTTCTGTCGACATTCAACGCCAAAATCACACAATCCGCCTCGGAAGCGCTACCAGGGGAACTTGTGAACAGACACACAAAGAGAATGCCGGAGTGCGCGGCCCGTGCAATCGCGCGATCGGCCGATTCAGAAGAATCAGACCGACACTCCGGGAATCGCAAGAAAGAAAAACAACGGACATTGAAAACTGTCATGGCCGACAGGTTAACGTATTGGGAGCTCGAATGATGCTATAATGCAACCGTCATGCTAAGACACGGATGTTAGCTTTTCCTCTGCTCACCATCACCTGTATCCCGATGCAGGCAAGCTCAGCGTAGATTGATAAGACTGTTAGATTGATAATCATTGTCATTAAACTCGCTAACTCGTCAAATGCTTGTACTGGCTAAATTCCATGAATGCAGTGAAACGGCGGATAAACGGCCTCAATCGCGAAGATCCCAAAACAGACTGAACAATGCGCTCGCAAATCATGATGCAAATCTCCCAAATCAAATCTCAGCATAACTCCGACTCATTTACCCCGCGTCTTACACCACCATTTTCGAAGAAGTGACTTTTTGTTGCCGAATCAGGCCTTACGGACCGATGAAACAGCTTTGCTCACATATCCATTGGCGTCAACAAAGGGGTAGCGGGCGCGGCGCTCAAGATCATCCAGATCCATGAAAGAGCGGATGTACCTGAGGAGGCAGTGTTAGCACGTCTTCGTCAACATAGGTGATGTGATCAAGTGGCTTGAAAGATGTGTCGGGAAGTTTCTGTGTGTGTGAGGTCCACTTACTTTTGTCTGCCGTCATTAACGGGGTTGAAATCCCAGCTTGTAAAGTCGCCCTCCTTCAGGGCGTCCCAGACTACTCTGCGGGAGCGCTGTGAAGCCAGCACCTTCTTGGTAATGTCGTCGAAGTCCCAACGAGCAGCGGCCTCGGCCTCAAATTTGTTGAAAACCTCCTTAGCCTCCTCCTCTTCGGCGGTCTGGGCGGGGACCTTTCTGAAGCGTGCCATGTTATCGAGTTCCTTGGGGTCCCGTTCCAAGTTGTAGAGCTGTGGTTCGTCTGCAGGACAAACAATGTACTTCCAGGGGCCTCGTCGGATCATCATCATAGGACGGACGGTACCCTCGCCAGTATACTCGGCAATAACGGTGTCGTGGCCTTCGCGACCCTCGAGATGAGGCAACATACTGAGGCCATCCATGGGCACATATGGTGATGGCTTGGTTCCAACAAGGTCGCAAATCGTAGGCAAAAGGTCCAGTGTTGAGACGTTCTGAGTAACTCGGTGGGGAGTGAATCGCTTGGGGTAGTTGATCAACATGGGGACGCGAACGGACGATTCAAAGTAGCTCATCTTGTACCAAAGACCACGCTCGCCCAACATGTCACCATGGTCACCACTGAAGATGACGATGGTGTCATCACTCAAGCCAGCATCCTCCAGAGTTTCGAGCAATCGGCCAATGCAGTCATCAACATAACTGCAGGAGCCGAAGTAAGCTCGCTTGGCGCGCTTGATCTGCTCTTCGGTGAAATCTCTGTCCCAGAGATCACAAACCTTCAGAAGTCGCTTGCTGTGGGGGTCCAAATCTTCTTTGGGAATTCTGACTTCAGGGAGATCAATGTCGACATCTTCGTAAAGGTTCCAGTACTTCTTGGTAATCGTGTAAGGGTCATGAGGGTGGGTAAGAGAGACAGTCAAACAGAAAGGGCGTTTTGTAGGGCCCTCTCGAACATGATCCCAAAGATACTGAGTACTCTTGAACATGACTTCCTCATCATAATCAAGCTGGTTGCTGCGACCGCAAGGGCCAGCCTGAAGGATAGAGCTGGCGTTGTGGTACCATTCAAGACGGGTATCGGGCTCATCCCAGTTGACAGCCCAGCCAAAATCGGCAGGGTAGATGTCACTGGTGAGACGCTGTTCATAACCATGAAGCTGGTCACCAATGAAGTGCATCTTACCAGCAAGGGCAGTGTGGTAACCCCTGGATCGAAGATAATGAGCGTATGTGGGAACATCAGAAGGAATCTGGGCAGCATTGTCATAAGCTCCAATCTTCATAGGGAGCTGGCCACTGATGAGACTCATGCGTGAGGGAGCGCAAAGAGGTGAAGGGCAATAAGCTGAGTCGAACTGAACTGAAGTTGAGGCAAGACGGTCGAGGTTAGGTGTCTTGATCTGGGACTTGGGGTTGTACATCTTGAGCTGAGGAGCGGCCAACTGATCAGCCATGATGAAGAGGATGTTAGGCCTCTGGGTGGTAGGGGCGGGGCCAGAGCCCTCGATGCCCCCAGAAGGAGGGAGAGAGTTGAGGTCGGGTGCCATTGTAGATTGTAAAGGCTGATTTTGGAAGAACGTGCTATGGCGTGTTTAGAAACCAAAGTGATGTGTTGGTTTGTTCTCAAGTTGTAGTGTGATTGAATAGAGCAGTAAGGACGTTTGGGGTATCAAGAGAAACAAGTGTACATGAGATGAAGGTGTAAGTGACAGGAACGAAGTGCGGGCTAGCTTGACTGATATATACAAGCCAAGATATGGTTTTGACTAAGTCGGTGAGAGCTAGAGACGCAATCCTGGTCGTGCGTGGACGGGGACGGGGTGTGCCGTGAAACCAACTGCGGAGAGATGGTCTCTTTGCTTCAAGTTTCGGTACTGCTGACTGCTAGGAACAGAGATCGAGGTTACAAGTCAGGATCAAGAAACTAGACTTGAATTGGGAACTCAAAACGATGTCAAGGCGAGCACACGAGGAGATAATGAACAAGAATGGGGCAATGTGGAGGAAGATGGAGATCAAGATGATCTATGACTCCTGATGAGGAGAAGTATTGGACAAAGATGAGAACAGATCTTGATAATGATGGCAAGTCAGAAGCAAGAATGCCCGACTAGCGACCAAAAGAGGGAAGGGAACCGGTGATGTGATTGACGCCACAAGTTTTGCAATTCTGGTACGGTACGTTTGTAAGATATGGGGGAATGGAGCGACCTTTTTATCTTTCTAGCCCGGACCAACGAGTGCATGTGTTTCGAAATTAGACCCCGAGTGTTGAAATTAAGCGGCTCGAAACGGGCTCGTCTGTATTGAACTCTCGACAGAACGGGACGTGCTTAGAAATGCCGTACAGTAACATTACGAGAATTTTGTTGACCCAATGTCAAATGTCAAGGGGGTGCACGCTGCTGGTAGCCAGAGAGGTTTCGGCCTGCCTGTCTGCAAGATATGCATGGCTCCATCCTTTTCCATCTGGAAGGCGGAGAGTCACACCCCCCTTGCTAGAGGATCGATCACGCAAGCATTAACAGAGACGAGTGAGCGGAGTCATTGATGGTGCCGGGACTTGAGAAGAGTGTTTTTTTTTTCTCTCCCTTTTCGCCTAACTGGCGGGGAGTGGGAGGGTGAGTTTCTGATTTCTAGACCAGGGGTGTGTGGGTGTACGTTTTGACAGGATTGAGGTTGAATGGGGCTGAGAAGGCCGGGGAAATTATGCGACAAGCGCGTTGATTCCTGTCGAGGATCCACTAGGATACATAACTCGGTATAGCAATAATGCTACGGTCTAGAGGGTACAGCAAGAAACACCAACTATGGACATTGTGGTCGTATTGCTAACAAGCCCGCCACCATGGCAATGGCAAGAAGATCACGAGGGTGGTCAAAGTGTTGCTTTTTTGCTCCCTACTTTCTCTCAAGTCAAGTTTTGTGCTGTCATGAAAATCGTTTGGAGCTTGCGAGTGCTGCTCGACACCATCATTTTCGGTTTCTCATTTCCATCTACCTCTGTGTGTCCGTGTCACCAAAAAGCACCCATCACATGGTCACAAGGATGCTTCCTCCAAATTCCGTTACCAGGAAACGCATCAAAAGTTCTACAAGGTGTTCGATTTTTCGGGTAATTTGTCTAGGGTTATGAGAAGGTGCAGCGGTGTAAAGATAACCATTTGGTTCTAAGCCTGTGTCAGCACAATTACACTTCCTATGGCACAGCAGATAAACTCCTCAAAGTTCGGTTTAATGAATAGAATAGAAGCATACATGCATCGGCAGCATGCAGGTATCAGTCTACAGGGTCCTAGGCTGTACAAGGGTTAATTGACTACTCAATTGGGCCACTTGAGAGCCGTGATTGGACTATCTATCATCAACGCCCCTGGGCGAGTCCAAAGGACAACAAGCGCCTTCCTTATCATGTGCGAATCTCCGCCTACACACAGTTGTCCTCCTCACATGAGTGAATCCAAACACCACCATTTTCTTTCGTCTTGCGCTTGCTAATTGCTGCTTCAACCATCGGACGATTATGATCATGACCACATTGTGAAATCATTAGAAGAACCATCCCATTCAATGGTTTTAACTTTATCAACCCAAGACATGCAAGATCTGCTTATTATCAACGCATACGAGGCTCTGTCCCGAAGGTAATGTAATCCACATCAAATCATCAACAGGTGTACTCGACGGCATTGATTCCCAAGCAGTGACGCGGTCAGCAATCTACGTCTACCTCGTGTCGGGATATTACATCCGTCTCTCAAGGCTGTTTAACTGGACAACATTGCCTTTTCATTAAGCTGGAACAACTCATTGATTCAGACACATCATCATCTCTCCACATGCATTTGTTGAAGTTCGCCCATCCTTCCCGTCGCTTGGAGCATGTAAAATGCAACAAAGCCATGTTGATGGTCAGTTGCTCGCAATGCACAAATACCGGATAGAGTCAAAAGGGAAAGCAAAACTCGAACTTTGTCTTATGCATTCCTCGCCGGCTGACTGCCTTGCTACTCCTTGCGCTCACACCACCATTTCTGCTATTAGCGCCGTTCTCGGACTGATAGTCCCTGAATCCTACATGTGTGCGTTGCACATATTGCGCAATCGCATATCCCTTGGCCTCGGAGGCGCTGGAACAAATGCAAACCTCCAAGATTTGTCTATACGGTGCATGAGTATCCTACATCACACAGTCCGAGACACCAACAACTCGGCGTGGGAAACAGTGTTTATTTACTGTATAGACAATCTTCGCTGCCCTCATCGAGAAAAAAAAATACGACGAGGCCAACCTCCTGCACGTATTGTCAGCCATTTCATCCTGGGTCACCCGACACTTATCACATTGTTATTTGTTATCTCAGTTTGTTCGTCTTGCGTCCCACCATCCTCTCTCGCCGGGGTATTGGTGCACTTACTCCCAGCTGAGATATTTCTTGTGCTGGTATCAGCATTATTCATTGTTTGATATCGTTAACCCACAGATACCTTGCTAGTGAATAGATTGGAAAGGGGTCTTGTCTTGACTGACAAGACAAGGCAAGGCGAAGCTCTCCGACATATGTAGACTGTGGGTCAAGGCTCAAGACTAACCATGGACGGCTCATCGCCTTGCTTTGCACACACCACGTCCGTGTGTATGTCCTTTGGTAGCGCAAAAGCACGACTTGTTGGCCTGCAATGGTGCAATCTGGGGTTGTCAAAACCTTCTCTCAACGGTTCCAGTACGGTCGGTACATGCCACGACGGAAAATTCAGAGCCAGATGTTACAAGATCTTGTCGTAATACATATTGATCACCTCTTCCCCACTACCGATGTCGACATTGGAATTATGAGTCGATGTTTCTTCCAACTTATCGCATACAACCGTCGCCAACTCCGAAAGTTCCGACATGGGGCCCTTCGTCCTTAGAGGAGAAGAAAAAAAAAAAAAAAAAAAAAAANNAAAAAAAAAAAAAAAAAGTTGATCATGAGGGCTTATTCGGTATCTGCATACATTTTTTGCGCAGAGTCGCTGTTACAGTATGATAAGCTAAGAGGAGCCCCTAGTCACGCATCCTTTGGCAACCAATTTTGTGGTTGATTGGCTTTGTCTTCTCATACGAGCCCCAATTTCTGCCTGTGTTGATCGGCCATTGTCATTTTACTCCTCGACTTCCGACAGTTTATTCCATTTAATCACCAATCTCTCTCAGGCCGCCACAACCTCGCCAAGGGGACCGACCACGTCGCACCCTACGGAAACAAGTCATCAACATCCTCGCAAGCCATTCCGTTGCGCTAATTTGCTTCCGTGCATGCTCCTCAAGATCAATGGCTCATCCGATTCTCCTTGTAACTGCCCGGATCATCGCCGTGTTGCCCGTCAACACCTCCGGAAAGATGAAGAATCACAAGGAATGCCCCGTGATCACAATGCATGGGATCATGAATTGAGCACCCTCCTCAGATAAATCATGATTGTTATGACAGAAGCTTGTCTCGAGTCGCTCACCGACGGGCCTCTCTCAGTCCCCGTAGGCAGACATGACACGCCCCTTGTTTCCCGCTTCAATCTTGACTAGCACCGCCCACTTGGCTCCTTTCCATTGTAAGTCGGTTTATCGCGGCCTGTCCGTTTAGCGATGCACCGGATCCCTCCTCACGCGACACAAGTTTCTACAACTCACCCACCGTCTGCCGGCTGTCGACCTTGGCTGCGCCTTTCGTCAATATGCAATATCTTTCCCAACAACTGATTCAAATATACCCATGTTCTAGCCCTCAACCTCATTTCCCTTTGTCCAAATGCACCAATCACCCGCGAGCTACAATAACCTTGCTCTCTGATGTTGCAGGTTTCATCGGTTCTGGACCGGTGACCTTTTCCTTTCCTTTCTACTGGGATTCTTTCTCTCAACACCAAAAAGTCATCTAGCAGGGGGTCCTCACTTTCACAAGCCAAAATAACAGTTTTGGAAATTAAACCATGAGAGATCTCGTGGGGAGCGGACCAATCATGAGTCAGTTGGTCCGACATCCGACGACCGACAACCTCTCTGGCGTGGCGGACAGATATTCAACTTGACAATGTCTAGGTGAGATGTGCTTAACAATCTGAATGGTATAACTACACTTTCATAAAGACAGACAATGTACAATGTCAAGCAGTTGGTAGAAACCAACAGTCCGTGACATTCGGTCTACCAGAGGGGCTACAATGTTCACGTTCAAAATTCAATCTTCCTAATTTATTCCTGCTCGTTCGAAGCCTCGTCAAGAAAATTTCACCATCTGATGCAAAATAAATACAAAAATAATTAAATCATACATAAAAATCATTCGGTATCCCATGCTGCCTATGTTCTTCGCCTCTCTCCTTTGCTTGTGTCCCTATACCGTTAACTACTCCGGCCCTTTCCCTTTCCATTTCCTGTACCCCAGATGTCCTCTTCATAAAAAAAAACCACATTTCGTTCTTCATTCAACCCTTCATGCGAGATGCAGCAGCAGCAGGGGCTTCAAAGGAATCAGAAACGCCGCATTCGATACGCAGTATCTTCCCCTTCTCCTTCACGCCATGTAGCAAATGCTTGAATTACCGAGGACCCCGATTTAAAATAATAAAAAAGAATTCAGATCTTTATACAGACTGGTCGGGTCCTCCTGGGACCTTTCAAGTCGTGATTAGAATGCAATGACTCCAGAACAGATATACTCCTCTCTCCGTGGTGTGCCTTCAGGCTCTTACTGCGTCCTGTAAAACTTCTTGTACAAGAGATGCAGTAGCAGGTTGACATTGAGCTTGAGGCTGCCCTCGAAAAGGGTCATGAACTGATGGGCCTCAAACTGCGCCTGCAGGAGGTCTTCAACAGGTACGAGAGCGCTGGCGCCAGGGATCTGGATGTGACCGCGAGAGCCTTCGAGACTAAAGACACCCACTTCGTCGCACGAGATGGTGAGGTTGATCTTTTCCCAGTCACGGTCGCCGACGCCGCTCCAGCTGACCAGCACGCCCTTTTCTGAGAGAGATCGTGCGCTGTACTTGTAGCTGCCGAACTTGGGAACACGGCCACTACGCTCAAGTTCGCGCTGATGGTTGTACTGCTTAGTGAAGGGCAGCAGGAATCGCTTTTTGCTATATATATGGTTAGTCAACTGTCGTCAAGTAGATATTTCCTGAGAGTATGGCTTACCCCTTCTTGTTCTGTAGAGTCGCCATCGCTGACTCGATATAGTCATCGTAGCTCTTGCGCTGCTGCTCGAGGTAGTCGGCTTTCTCGAGCAAGTTGCCCAGAGTAAGACGGACACCCTCCAGCTCACGCTGTCGCTGAACCCTCCTTCTGCTCTTGGTGCGAATATCGAGGGCGATAGCGTTGAGCACATCCTGGTAATAGTTGTGCTTGGAGATACGACCCAGCTTCTCAAGCCGCATGATGTTCTCAAGGGCTGTACGCTTGAGTTCTTGGTAAGACATGCGGGTCACGTCAATCATGTTCGCGTCGGAGTAGGCACCACGAGTGTTACTATCTCTTGAGAACTCCTCTCTCAGTAGAGATTGCCATCTGTAGTCATCCTCGGGTGTGATTGGCTTGATAAGGATCTCAAGAAGGTTGGTTCCGGTCTGCACACGGATAATGTACAGCACACATCGCTTCGTTTCCATAAAGAGGGCCTTGACGTCGGATTCGGGGTCGTCGATGTCGTGAAGCTTCGGGGTCAGGAACATTTGAATATCAGATGTTCCAGCTGCGTTCATCTCACTCTCGTTGTTCTTAGCGCTGCCAAGGTCATGCATGATTTCTCGGAGCATATCCTCGCGGTTGGGGCAAATGGCTTGCAGTTCTGTAGCAACCAAGTTGTGGATGGCAAAAACGTCCGTCATCTTGATATATAACGTTGGCTTGTTCTTGGCATAGAGGTCATTGAACTCGTCAATGTCGAATGTGCTCTCAGCGTCTGGTACCGCGATAAGGTCGCTAGTGATCTGACTGAGACGTTCGACAGAATCGGCAACAAAGGCGTTCAGGGGTTGGAGATAAACATTTTCACCACCAAATGGTCGGCCAGATGCGATTTGGCTGATGACCTTGGCAACCTCGCTCAAGTTCCTCTTTTGCAATGGGCTGAGCGCCTTCTCAACTACTCCAACATTCTCAGGAGAAGTGACGGCTGGTTGCAGGTAGAACCTCCAAAGCCAGTTGGACACAACCTGCAAGAGGTTTTCCGGTGGCTCGCGCTTGAAGTGCTGGCGCAGGCCGTCGAAGATCTGACTACAAACAAATCGAAGTCCGTAAGGCATCTTGTGTAGAAGGTCCTCAAGAGCGAGGAAGATCTGGTCGCAAATCTCTCGAAGATCTCGCAGATGGTCGATGAACAAGCGTCGGGTCTCGGGATCGCGGATTGCAACCTCGCGAGGCACATCCAGCGGCCTTGAATCCGGTCGACCAGTTCTCAACTCCTCGTTGTTGATGGCGGATTTGTAAATTTGCATGGGGTCACTCTCGAGATCCAGAGCCGGGTCCTCGATGATGTTGTCACGGATCAAGGGGCCAAGCAGGTCTCTGAGATACTTTCGGTCGCGAGGTGAACGCGTATAGTTCATCAACAGTTTTGACCAGAAGAAGTTGCCTCGGATGAAATCTTGCACATCTCTGGCTCCAGCGATCTCCTCCCGAATTGATCGAGCAATCAACTTGAGGAGGTAGTACTCTTCACGTCGCTTCTGAGCGTACCCGAAAAGGCTCATCATCAGAAGCTCTATCCTCTTGCATTCCTTCTCGGCAGTTCCTTGGACACGAATGTGCTTGAAAAGTCGCGCGAGATACTGTGGCTGGGTTTGCAGGTTGAAGAAGAGCTGCTGGTAGGATTCGAGCTTCTTTCTGGAGCTCTTGTTGAGAGCCTTGAGATCGAACTGGTTGGCTGATGACATTGAACTGTTGGCGAGGAAACCCATGGAATGTCCACCATAATTGTGCTGATGTCGCACGACTTCATCAAGGGTGATTTTGTTCTTGACCAGAAGTGCAATTTTGATGTCAAGTTGGTCAATGTACTGTTCCAAAAGCTCGTTCTGTCGGACTTGCTGGACAACAGTTTTTCGGATTCGCTCGAAC
The DNA here is from genome assembly GCA_013623535.1 of Fusarium penzigii. Lineage (NCBI taxonomy): Eukaryota > Fungi > Ascomycota > Sordariomycetes > Hypocreales > Nectriaceae > Fusarium > Fusarium penzigii. The sequence continues at coordinate 42,945 of JABFFC010000405.1, forward strand.
TCAATCTCTTCATTGAAATCAAAGTCGCTATCGTTGAGGAGATGGACAAAGTTCTTGACGGCGTTGACAGGAGGGTTCTTGCCAGTCGTCAAACTCTTGTAGGCCTCACCCTGAACCTTGGCTCGAACAAAGCTCTGAATCTTGATGACTTTTTGCATGTTCTCGTTGAAAAATCGTCGCTTTTCCTCAAACTTGGCTCGTACAATGAATCCCCTGGCCCAAGATTGCAGCTCCACAACAGCGTCGACCTCCTGGTCAAGTTCAGCAAGAATATCCTCAACTCTGGCACGTTCCATCATGGCGCGAAGTATGCTTTGGAGGTCGATAATCTTAGGTTCATGTGAAGAGAGCTCATCGAGGAAGGCGTTATGTTGCCTGCGGTACAAAAAGCCTCGAATATGCCCTTGGAGGTCGGTGATTGAAAGTTCTTCTCGTTCAAGGGCCTCCTGGTCCGCAGCGATAGCTTGTCGCTCTAGCATGCCTCTAATCATGGCCTGAAGGTCAACGACTGCTGGCTCATTCTCCTTCAACTCGCCGAGCAAGGTTGTGACATCTCTTCGGACGGCCGCTGCTCGAACAAAGGCCTGGAGTTGGTCGATAGCAGGGATATGCTTCTTCAACTCTGATCTTAGCGCCTTATCTTGCTTTCGTGCAGCAAGCCCGCGGGCAAAGGCCTGGATAGCGGTCCATTGTGGGCCAAATGTTTCAAGATGCTCTTTCTGGCGCTCAACATGAATCCTAACCAGTGATGCCCTGGCAGCAGCTTGCAGGTCGGTGATGGCTGGGACCTGAGCCTCAAGTTCTTGGAGATCTGCATCGATTCTACCACGCAGTAAGGCGCCACGTACAGCAGCCTGAAGCTTCTGCACAGTCGCGGCCGACTCTTTTGTTTCCTTCTCCTGCGCAACATGATTCTTTCGAACGAGGAAGGCCCTGGAGATCGCCTGAATCTCGCGGATAGGTCCTGCACACACCTCAAGCTGGGCAGTGAGATCTTGCAGTCCATCGCGGACCTTTTTGGCTCGGATCATGCTCTGGAGCTCAAGAATGTCGGGTTCCAGGGCATCCAGGACCTGCTCTCGACGACCAAGTCTACGGCGAACCAGGAAACCTCTTGCTGAACTTTGAATCTTTGTAGCAAAATGTCTCATCTCGAGTCGATAATTCATGATCTGTCTTGTAAAGTCGCCACGAATCCGAGATTGCAGGTCGATGACCAACTGCTCCTCGTCCCATAGCTTTTGCATGACGTCGCCAAGTCTTACGCGGACAAGCGCAGCACGGATCTGAGCTTGTAGGTCGACGATGGACTCTTCATTTTCCTTGAGCTGTCGCTCTATCCTCTCCTCTTCTGTCTCCTCCGGCTCTGGCTCGGGTTCAGGAACACCAAAGTCGGCACCCATATTGCCAAAGCTAGGCATACTGACACCCAGCTTATCGAGACCCTTTTGCATTGCCTCAAGCTCATGGTGCTCGAATTCAAGCTGGCCTACAAGATTGCCGATACGGAAGTCCACAATACCTTTCCTGAACAAAATCCAACTAAGGGCATGAATGCAATAGATGACCTTGGGGATATTCTTCTTCTCATATAGATCGATAAGTTCGAATCGGAAGAGATCAGGCAACTCTACTTCATCAAGGTATCTGAAGAAAATGGCAATGTTATCCGAGTGTCGGTACTGAAGCCTAGGGTGTTGAAAGATGCGAAACCGCTTGTTTGGATTGAGCGCCTCTACCACCTCTGCTAGAGTAACGCCATCTCGCAAAGCTTCTTCCAGCTCAACAATAGGCGGGATGGCCTTGTTGATCACATCTTCGATCCACTCTTTGGCTTCACCGATGTGACAAAGGTACTCGTAGGCTTGGAGGAACTGGCGCTGCTTGTCCATCCAGTTGCGGCCCTCCCAGCTATATCCTGAGGCTTTCTGTTGCCCATTGGAGCTCTTGGGAGCTCGTTGCAGTCTTCGTCGGCCGCGAAGACCGACAACTTCCTGGGCGGGAGAAGTGATGGTGAAGTCGTCAGCAGCATCTGATTGTGCCAACCGCGACAGAGTTCGTAGCTGGCTTGTTGTAGATTTGCTAAGTTCCTCAAGGTCATTTTGGGCGAGATGAGTGGAATGCGAATGCGAGTGGGAGTGAGAATGAGAATGCTGAGGCGATATCGGGGGGCGAATAGAATCGGATCGAGTCAGGAGCATCGAGTTAGGACGCATCATGGGTGGACGGGAAGGAGATGTCGGTGAAGATTGACCGTCGTTGTTTGCCAGTGAAAGCTTGCCAATATCGATACTTTTAGTGCGATCATGGCGAGGTGAAGGTGACTTGTGAGGCGGTGTTGCTGGCGGCTTTGCGGTAGGTGCTTGGGGGAGTGGTCGAAGCGACTGTCGCGCTGAGCTGTAGAGGTTGTCATGAGGTTTTCTAGGACTAGTCTCCCCGTTCTCAAATGTTTTGGCTCTTGCCCTCACATCACTTTGGGCACGTTTATGGCCAGGCACTTGGGGGCCGTAACCGCTAGAGGCGGAGCTGTAGTGGCTGGCTTGGCTGTTCTCGGAGGCGTGGGAATAGCCAGAGGAGGCAGATGATGAAGTAGTTGAAGGGAAGCGACTGACGAGGGAAGGGACATTTGTAGCAGCGAAATCTATGGTATGTGACTGGCGGAGAGGATGCAAATGATGCTGACTTTGCGTGTGACGATGCTGAGGGCGAGACATGGTCACTGGTTTGTGTTTTGTCCTCGCAGACCGAGCCAGATGGACTCGGTGTCGAGGTCTCGAGTGACTGTATAGAAACTTGGCTGATTGATCGAGTTGATTGGGTTTGGTTGAGTCGGGTTAAGGTCGTGAATGGTTATAATAGGTGAGTTGTGGTTGGAGTAAGGATAAAAGACAACCTTTTGACGACGTTAATACATGGTCCTAGCGAGTTATACATGCGATTCAAGTATGTTTGGCAGTGATGTGATGGATTGAGGTTGGACTAGATAGGATGGATGATACGATGGAAGCCAAAGCCGAAGCGGCGTGAGGTGCGTCGATTCCAATACCAAGAGCAAAGTAGAAACAGGCGAGAACCGGAACGGGTGAGAAAATGCTGGGAGATTCAAACGTACAGTGGTATCAAGAATATGAGAGGAGAGGAAAATTATGAATCGTCCAAGATTGGGAATGTCGTCAATAGAATAAAAGAACTGAAAGACGACCCATGTGCGCCTCCAGATGAAAGACAAAATATCAATAATGTCTTGGGATTTGGAACATTGAAAAAAGACGGTCTCTCTAGGAGGTCAGGTAGCGGTAGTAGTAGTAGACGTTGGCAGGCAGGGCACCTGTAGACATGAGGTGGTCATGGCGGAGGGGTTTCTTCTTGTGACTGGCTCAGCGAGGAAAATGCCATAGTAAACAAACAACCCAGCGACCACCCAGCAACGGGTTACAGGGCTGTGATTGGCTGAGTTGGACTGCTGATCCCTCCACTTCCGCTTTTTCCTTGGATGTTGTCCTTGTAAGTTTTGTTAGCTCTAAACAACCAACAACCAACAACATTTGTCTTGTGTTTATACTACTACAAATGGACTGGAAACGTGATTTTCTTTACTTTTTATGTCGTCAATATTTTGCTCCTTTCCTTTCCTATTTTCTTTTGTTACCGTTGAACTCGATCGAGTGTTTTGTAATTGTGTTAGATATACGGATATGTAGTACCATTTTCTTCAAAGGACACAGATGCTGGCTAGGGTAACCAAGTTGGGAGCAGTGTTGTTAAAGCTCAGCCGTAGTGAACCCTTGCTATCGTCGATATGGCGTGACATCTTGGTCTCCTGGCGGCCTAATTGAACACTCCAGGAATTTGATACGGTTGATGGTTAATGGTATAATATTTCGAAAGTAGATCAGCTTTTACGCTAAAGCACTAGCTGTTTAGCAATGGATTCATTCAATCAATTATTAGGTATGGCATCATATTATCGTAGCAGATAGAATGAATCCTGCCACTATTAACACTCCTTACTTATAAATCATGGTCTTCAGATGAGAACTGGTAGTATACCAAGGTAGGTGGTGAGTGATGCGGTGACATAGAATAATATTCGAAACCGCATAATTTATTTTCATATTGCCGAGTCACTGATACTTCTTTCATTGAGATACTAGTTATTACCACCCCCGTCTAAGCAAGAAATCAAGTAGTGCAATAAACACCTTCGTACGAAGAGTACAGACAGACCAACAAATACCTGATGTTGAAAATGCCTTCAAGTAAATCACAGTTGACCTTTCTCTGGAAAGACCGCTAGCGTTTGCTCCAGTGGGGTTGAATGAGGTCATGCTGCTTTCACCCAACCAGTGGGCACTAAAAATTCATTGGTTCGGTTTTGACCTGCAACCAACCCATATTGAGCGACTTCCATCCATATCCGTCAGTCATCTAACCCAACCTTAGCTCTCGAGCCTTTTGCAGTCTCTTTCAATTTTATTTTATTTTAAAAAAGGGCTGACCTTCGCCATTACATTCATCAGGTCAATATTTCGTCAACAAAGAATTATTTATCCATCTCAGCGTACGGCGTTCAAGCCGATCTAGAGCCACAATGGCTTCCAAACAACGCCCTTCCGTTCTTGTAAGATCATCAACTCTTTGCGCGCAGCCCATTTACTCATATACTTCATAGGTCACAGATGCGCGTCAGCGACCTACTCCTAGGCGCGGCCTTCAACGACAAGATACAGCTTCTGGCCAACCAGGTACCCCAGCTCCCATGCGATTCATGACCGTCGACAACGTCCTTCAATACAACTCTCAAATCCCATCAGGTCAACCTCGCGGACCTCCAGCACCGGCTGCTCCACGTGCAGGAACCGCAGGTAGTGCCATTGGAACCCGCCGCGTCTCGGCCGGTGGCCTCCCAAATGCGCAATCCCGAACGGGCCAGCCCATGCCTTCGCGAACCACAAAGATCAGCGAGAAGCTGGTTCTGCTACCGGAAACCGAAACCAACGACGATGACGTCGATGAGGAGATTGAGAGTGAATCCATCTTGGCAAGACGTCTGCAAGATCAAGAGAACCGCCCGTTGAAGGATGAGGAGCTAGACGTGCTAAAGAAGAGAGGCGGAGTACGAGGGAAGAGCTATGCTGAGAGGTTACCAAAGATGCAGAGAAAGGACAAGGTCAGCAGATTGACAGCGTACTGCACAGCTCAGGCCTACAAAGTCAAGCCTACCGCGGAGTTCCTGCGCAAAAAACATGAGGCGAAGACGAAGCAGTACGACGACTGTCTCTACGTCATCTATGCTCTCCCTCTCCTCAATGGTACCGATGGCTACCGTGTTCGTAGCCGGCCGATCCTCAAGACACCGGGCACTGGCAAGACAGTGTTGGATATTGAGATTGAGCGTGTAGAACGACGAGACCATCATGAGGGTTACTTTGAAGACGATGCTTACATGGGTACGAGTCCTGAGCGTGTCCACTCTACACCCTCTCAGTTCAGCGACTCATCATCTTCACCTGGACACGAGAGTCCTTTTCGCCACGATGACGACGAAACCTCATTCAACCGTCTTGCTCCCGATGCTAAGAATTTCGCCGAGATGTTTGTCTTTTCATATGGAGTCGTCGTGTTCTGGAACTTTACAGAAAACCAGGAGAAGGACATCCTAGCGGACCTAACATTTGCCGATGCTGACCTGGCCGAGTCTGGAACAGGGAGTCTTCTCACCAGACCATTGGATCAGGATGATTACGAAACGGAGGAGTTTCACTTCGAGTACAGCCCGGATGTGAAGCGCCCGCGTGTGTTTAACGACATGATTACTCTGCTACCGCGTTCAGACCACATGATCAAGCTTACCATCAGCCATGCCATCGCGCAGAGTACTCGTCTTTGCTTCTTTGAAGAACGCATGAACGAGACCATGCAGGATGCACAGCATGTTCCCAAGACACTCGCTCTCACAGGTGAACTCAACATGACGCGCACTGAGATTGTTCAAATGCTTGGTCGTCTATTCAAGAGTCGGGTTGATATCAATCTGTGTATGTCCTATCTCCCCCGTTTCTTTTTCAATAGCAAGGGCCTAAACTGACATTCTCACTCTAGCATCCAATATTCTTGACGTCCCTAACTTCTTCTGGGAATCCGAGCCAACTCTCCATCCTCTCTACGCAGCTATCCGCGAATATCTCGAAATAGACCCCCGCATCAAAGTCCTCAATGAACGATGCCGAGTCTTCCTCGACCTGGCAGAGATTCTCTCCGACTCAGTCGCCGACGCAAAAATGAGCACCATCACATGGATCATCATCGTCCTCATCTGCATCAGTATCCTCGTCACCGTCACGGAAGTTGGTATCCGTTTCGGTATGCTCAACAAAGCAAAGGGCGACAACGTCCATCCTGCCATATCTGTGGTCGGCCAGGCTGGCGATTACATACAGCTGCCGCCAAGTGACCTGGAATTGCTCGCTCAGACGCTGGGGCTCGAAGCAAATGCCTCCTTTGATGATGTCAGGCACGAGGTATCCCTTCTTCGCAAACTCAGTCTCGCTCCAGACGGTCTCTTAGAGACGGCATCATAAGCAGTCATTTTTATTCCAACTACTTATTCCCCTCTAATACTCCTTTACTTTCCCGCATAGCATGGCGTTTACGATGTTCGTATGGATCGTTTCTTCTCCCTCTTAGCAAAAAAACATTTAGGGAGTATGTCGGTTGGCAAGTTATCTTTCACTCAACTAATAGACGTCTCAAACCATTTCTCGATCAAAATCATACTTGACGTAATTGAGCCCTTGCAATAAACTCATTTCTTCAGCTACCGTAGCAGCCCCCAACAGGATCACCCAATAGAACAACCGAAACATCTTGTTTTAACTTGTATTGAATCTATTCTTATTTGTCAAGTGCACAACCCATCTCCCCAGATTGAAAGCAAATAAATGTGACCCCTTTCAATCCCCTCTCTTCAAAATAAAGTAAAAAAAAAAACCACAAGTCCCAAGTAGACCAAACATTGTACCATAATCGTGACAAAAAAAGTTTTAAGTAAAAAAAAAAAGTATCAAGCACCAATCTTATTCTCTTCTCCCCCTTCTCCGGAAGTCCTGGTCCCGAGTCTGATCGACGAGAGCCAGTTCCAAGCGAAACAAATGCCCACATGAGATGATGATTTACAGCGGCGGTGCTGGAAGAAAGCACTACCAAAAGATAAGTGTTACGCTTGTGCGCAGCAGGCAGAGTGAACATGGGATGCGAGAAACAGCATGCTCTCCTAACTCCTTGTTCTACGTCGCCCTTAACCCTTCTCGTATGAAAGGTCGTGTATTAAAAAAAGGTGCAGTGTTTTCCAAGCAAAAGTATAACGCCAAGTACCCCAATTACTTGATCTGCTGGCCAACAGGCTTGTAAGCGGGCTGCTGTTGCTGGGCCTTGCGATTCTTGTTGTCGAGCTCAGCCTTGCTGTAGATGGCAGCACCAAGCATGGTGACAGCCATGCCGGCTCCGTTGAGGAGATCGATGGTCACGTCGAAGAGAACAATACCGAGGGCAACAGTTAAGCACTGCTTGAGGTTACCACAGACGGTCATGGTGAGGGCACCGGCAAGCTTGTTGGTGTTGAAGGAGGAGATGTTGAGGAAGAGGGCGAGGAGACCGTTGCCGAAGAGTGAGAAGAAAGACGAAGGCATGGGGATGTTACCAGCGCTGTAAAGGCTGCTGAAGCGACCGACCTCACCAGTGGCCAAGGCGCATGCGAGAGCCTGAAGAGCAGCGAGGGGAGACATGCGCATAAGGAACTCGATTGGGGGGAGAGCGAGGGATCCAGTCATGAATCGGTTAGTAACGACAGTCTAGTAAGTAGTTAGAAGCCTGACATGTCAACCAGAACTGCAGTCTGAACGTACCTTGAGAGCAGCAAGAATAACGCCCAGGATGGTCAAGAGGAAACCGGCGTCGGTAAAGCTCATCTCGCCGAGGGTAGTCATGGCTGCGCCAATAATGAGAGGGACCAGAGACATGTAAGTCATGAAGCTGTAGGTGCGGCCGTACCAGACACGGAAGATGAGAATGGTGAAGATCGGGCAGAGCATGCGCATCGTCTGGTAAAAGGGAACGGAAACCATGGCAAGAGACAAGTTGGAGACGGCAATGTTGGCGGTAAAGAGAGCGCTGAAGGCGACGAGGGCAAGGTTTTCACGGCGTCCTAGGCGCGACATCTTGAAGTAACCCATCTGCATCATCGCCCAAGTACCAGCACTTGCGAATGATGCATGAAGGAAAGTGAGGAGCCAAGGGAAGGCAAACTAATTCATGAATTGTCAGTCTTTCTTGTTTCTGACGGCATGTCCGACCACAGATCGATCACAGCAAGCCGGCTTGGCTCGGATGAATGAAGAAAATGCCGAGGAGCGCAACCAGGTGCGATCTTGCAATCTTCGAGAATAACTCACCTTGGTAAGAACCATTTTGTTGTAAAGAGTCAAGGCGAGAGAGAAGAAGAAATATGTGCCGAGCCATGTGAACTTGACGGCGCTGGGGATAGAATACTCGTGTTCGAGATTTTGACTTTGGGGAGGTTCGGTGCGGCCGGCGTCGCTCTCAACATCAAATTCGCCCTTGTTGTCCAACTCTCTCTCCTCGGCGGAGAGGAGAGGAACAGGCTCCTCATTGTTGGGTCGAGACATAATTGATTGTCCTGATATCGATGGAGGTTGCGCTCAAGGTGTATGAATGTTTATGATCGACGATGGAGTTCGAGCGAATGTGTGAAGCGCCAGAGGATTCTCGTGGTTATGTTCGTCGAGGCACGATCACCGAGTCGCAGGATTAATGGCCGAACAGGTAGGCTGGTAATATGCCCAAGAGGTGATGAAAGTGTCAAGTTTGAAGGTGGTCCAGGCAAAGACAACTAACGAGGCTCGTGCAAAGCAAGGAGCCAAGGAAGGGGGTGGGACAAGGGGAAAGCGAGCGAATAGCCCAAAAGAAAGGGAGGCTCAATAAATTATGCAGAAGAAGACACAATTGTTTGGCGATGCACAAACACAAGTAGAGTAAAGGAGGAAGAAGAAAAAATTAAGCCCTTCGAAAATTGAAATGGCAAGAATAAAGAAAACGAGAAAGGGGCTTAACTCGTAACACGCGCAGTGTTAAGAAAAAGAGGCAGGATAAGTTTAGAGATTGGACAGGAAGGAAGAGGAAGAAGGGAAAAAAGGAGGGGAGGGATGACAGAGTCAAAAAACGGTTAGAAGGCGGCGTGGACTTTGGACTCTTGGACTTTTGGACTTGGGTCGTGGGTACGTGAAGCCTTGGCTGCTACGCGGGATGCACCTGAATTTACCACTGCCTTGTTCTATGGGAAAAAGGATGGGGCCTCTTGTATGGGTGCTGAGAATGGTATGAATGGAACTGGAACCTCCCCTTTAGGTGGGCAACTCCCCTGGAAGAGGGGAGGATACGCTTATACATATAAGGAAACCCGCAGGGGGCCGCATGAGTTCTGATTGGGTACGATTACGCGGCAGGGCTGTGCCAGGTTTTACGAATGTTGTGTCAGCAAATGGCAGAAGCAGCTGGAGCATACGATATTACTAGGAGATTTACCAGCATATTTCCACAGGGCTGAGATGATGATTGACACGAGCTTTCAGGATGGAGGGGAAATTAAGTCAGGGAATAAAAAACAAGAACATAATGATAGGCAGAGGGTTGAGAAGGAAGATATTAAGTTACATGCTATGTAGTAAGCTTGAAGATGGTTTAATGGAGACTGGTGTACAGCGTTCTACTCTTACATTACTTTTGATTATCGTTGATGAAGTAATTATCTAGAACATTCATATGTCCGACTGTTTACGATGCGGTGGGGAGCTTGAACCATTATCAAGCAGGACACAATAATGACCTAATCTTCAAGAGAGAAAGAAAAAACCAAGAAGGCAGCATACAGTGACTCGACCATGAGGATAATCGATCAAATCATCCCCCATTCACTTCCGATCTGGAAATGCAACGTGGTTCTTCCTCATCCAAGGGGGGAAAAGCACTCTGGAAAGCATGGAGGCAAGAAAAAGGGGGCGGGACCACTAGAGCCATCGAAGAGCACCCACAAAAGACGAAACAGAGGCTTACAGACCAGTAATGTGGCATCTGAGATAGGCGTTCGGGGGGTTATTCTTGCTTACTAGGAAGATTCATTGAGAAGAATTGACGAGACCGGAAGGAAGCGGTTTCGACTGCTGGTTTTCCACCAGTGGTGATGAAGTGTGCCAGGGAATGCTTGCGATATTGTATATGTAGCTGGATTCTGTATTTACACGGCTTGACAAAGACAACCACTTTTCATTTAACTATACATCAAATGTACCATCCATACCATGTATCATCTCTCGCCATTGATATGCAGGAAACTCGGGCGCTTCATCTGTCTGCTTACAGTTGGGGATTTATACAAAGCAAGGATGTATGTAATGGTGGGATTTGATCACAAACAGTGAACAAGAAAGACGGAGTTTTCCCCTTAGAATCACTTATACATAGAGAGCGCCGACTTATAGAGTACTGACCTCTTCCTATTTCTATCTGCTCCGAGAAAAGCTAATTGCACGAGCAGCTTTCAATTCCAGCGATGTCGCCCATCTATCCACAAGTCATCATTCCTAGCTGACAATGAGGATTTACACTGTGGATCCGAACCGTTCAGCCCTCGTGTTAATGTTCCTGTACATGACTGGTCCTCCAGGTTGTTTTAATTGATCGAACCCTTTTGAAAAAGCCGTGGCTTCCGCCTGGAAAGCATGAAACCTCAACAAGAATGGGGTACTTGAATATTTTCTCTATTGCAGAATTGGGTGATCCGTGAGGGCTTTTCTATACCGCGGTCATGATACCTCACTCGTCAACATCACATTGTATTCATCCAAATATTGAAGAGGAGAACAACGGATCAGTCAGAAGTCCTGCTCCGAGTTTAGTAAACCAATAACCTCCTGGTAAAAGTCCGTGCCCCCTTTTGTCAGATTGACCCCTGAATAGGTAGTCAGCTCCTGCACAAGTTATGATGGTATCATCTGTTGCGTCTCAGATTGAATAAAAAAAGCCAACACCCCTTGTCTCAAACGAAAGAAACAAGCATTTTACTGTCCAATCATGCATGATATGTGCTGAGAGCGTCTTCGTGTTTTGGGCGATAAGCAACAACGTCTAATTTTATCCCTTGGAACACCCAGTACGCGACACCGTTGGATATCTAAGTTCTACAGTATCTGGACATTTCCATTAATTGCTTTCTTCATTCCAGTCGCCTCTTTTCTGTATGTGTGTAATAATTGGCTTGGGACCCCTGAAACTAAGCAGGAAGAAGAAGAAAAGGAAAGGAATAAAAAAACTCAGGGGAGCACCGAAGCCAAAGACGTGGGGCGTTCCATTGAATTGTACCGGTTCGCGGGTGGCTCGCTACTAAACTGGGCTCGTAACGGTCAGCTTACATATCCGATACAGACCACAGTCGAACATGTACAGAACCCCTTTTACAATGTTCTGTGAGGTTTTCATCGTCAGAAGCATCCACTGGAACCAGATTGGAGGGCCTTGGCTAGATCAATGCTCATCTTTCAGCGGCTATGTGCCCTCTGCTCTATACCAGATAAACATAAACTGCTGTTATCCGAGGTAGTTTGTTGTACCCGTAACTGTGCAGAGTCAGAGCGTCTACTAACAACTGGCGCCAACCTATCGCGCTATTGTCGATAGTCGATCCAGGTACAGCCGCTCTAGGGAATGGAAGAAGCTACAATAGCTTGTCCAAACCCACACTATCATCGATAGTAGACTCCTGTCAAAAAAAAAAAAAAGGGACCCAGCAAGACCTCAAAGGGGTCCATTTTGGCCATAGCATGTTGTGGCTGATCTCCTTAATTGTAAGCTGAAAGAAAAGTTTTGATCAATGGCCTCGTTTTTTACCCCTGAAAAAGTGTCAATTCGAGTAACCTGGCAATGACTGTAGTTTTCAACGCGTAATAAGTGAATGTTTTCATTATGATTCTGCTATCTCTCCAGTCAACTTCGTTGCAGTTGTACTGAAAATAGGCAGGCAGTGAAGTGATACAATGCAGAGAAGAAGATCGTCCATCTCCCTGCTTCGGCTCTACCTCCCTTATCCCTACGAACCCCTGTTCCACTTCCGTGAATCGACAAATCCAGGAGGGAGCTTCTCACTTTCCCGTCTTTCCTTCTCCTCAGCCCTGCGAGCTACACGGTAAACACAGTACAGTAGTAGCCATCCAGGGGTACTCACCACTAGAACACATAAGGTACCCACGCAGTAGTATCCATCTAGACCAGTGGATTACTTTCAGCAGACCCCAAAATTGTTTCCTCTTCCTCCCCCCCAGACCCAGACCCAGGACTCAAAGGCCCCTCCTGTGACCATCCATTTCCTCTCCTTTTTCCTGATCTTGTTTCATATCATCCTCTTCCCTGTTTATCCTCATTATTCTTCGCTCTCTTTTCTTCTATCATCTACAGTTTCTTCTTCTTTGCTTCTTTATCTTTGATGGCCTTGGCGAGGCTTTCTGTCCCCTCGCTATCTTGATCACTTCTCAAACCTCATCTTGTCTCGTCGTCTTTTGCGTCGAGACCTTACTTATACCACTTTATTTTTGGTTATATAAAATATTGGTTATCACTTTTGACACTCATTATCAGTCTCTGCCTCTGGGCAACAAAATCCTTTCATCATGTTGGCCTTGGTATCGCAGAGGCGGAACCTGGTTCTAGGTCTTGCCTTCCTGATTACCATTGCCATCTTCTTGTATTCTGTTCCCACGGAGTCTTCGGTATGTCTTGACAGCCAAACATTCATTTCTAATTATCCGGATATGCCTTGTTTTATGAGCCATGTTTAATATAACTAACCGACTATTCTTTTGACTATAGGATCGCTATAAGCAAGTTGTTCCTGAACATGACCATGCCGCTGAACACAAGACTTCCGCCGAATCAACGAAGGTCGATACCAAGCCTGTTGCCGACGATACTCAGTCCGACCCAGAGTACATCCCCACCGTCGACGACGCTGTGAATACTCCTGTGGATGCCGCCATTGAATCTACCACCGAACATCTTGAACCTTTCGAAACTGCTGCCCCTTCTGTCGACGTAGTGGACAACTCTGAGCACCCCGAACCTACCCTCGATTCGGTCGAGCAGCCTGAAGATCTTGAGGAGCAGTCGGAGGAGAAGGCCAAGGAATCACCCAAGTCTCCCTCCTCCGAGCAGAAGACGCCCGCCGCCGAACCTGTTGCGGAGCCCACTGAGGTAGCCGAGGAGGTCACTCCCGCCAACACTGCTGTTGCAGATGAGCTTAGCAGCCCTGTGCCAGTGGCCTCTCCTGAGTCGACTCCCGGCAAAGCTTTGGCTGAAACCGAAATCAAAACCTCTCAGTTCCACTATTTGATTCCCGCCAGCAAGAAGAACCGCCGATTCTGCTTCATCTTGGCTTCTAGCGCTGCCAACCGTTATCCTGTCCCTCAACTCATCGGCTGGAACGGCACTGGTCTGTTCGATGCTGCCCTCACCCATCTTGCCAAGCTCCGCGCCATTGAGGTCTACCTCGACAACCTCCCCCCTGCGGAAGATGATGACATTGTTCTCATTGTCGACGGCTACGATGTCATCATGCAGCTCCCCCCTGAGATCATGCTCAAGCGCTACTTCAAGACCATGGACGATGAGAATGCTCGAAATGCCAAGCGATTTGGCATTAGCGTTGATGAGCTCAAGGCCCGCGATCTCGACACTACCCTCTACTTTGGTCCCGACAAGATTTGCTGGCCCATCAACTGGCGTGCACCCCGCTGCTGGGCTGTCCCATCCTCGACACTCCCATCCAAGGCTTTTGGTCCCAAGACGAACAACGGAAACATGATTTACATGCTTCCCAAGTGGCTGAACTCTGGAACACTCATCGGCCCTGCCAATCACATGCGCGACTATGTCAAGGCCACCATGCGTGAGATTGACATGACTTACGATCCTACATACAAGTGGAAGGATTCGGATCAGTACTATCTCGCCAATGTCTGGGGTCGTCAAGAATACTTCCGCTCCAAGCAGCTGTACAAGGACCAGGAGGTTCCCGGTGGTCCCAAGGATCGTTTCCTTCCCTATACTCTCAAGAAGGATGAGAAGACGGAATTCCATGTTGGTATTGAGTACGAATCAGCCATGTTCCAGACCAAGGCCGGCTACGAGCCCTTCAACGGCTGGATTCACTACAATGGTACCGACACGCCTACTGCCATGATGACCAAGGACATGTTTGAGGAAGGCCCGAACTTCAAGCCTTTCCCTATCGAGATGCCCAAGGAAATCGAAGTATCGCTCAGCAAGATCTACGACGAGATCCCGGAAGCTCACCCCGGTTCAACTGCCAAGGAATGGATTCGTGATGTTATCCTCGGTACCAACTTTGTCACTAAGAACATTTGGGGCTTATGGCACGTTACTGGAGACAAGAACGTCATTGAGGACCAGTACACCAAGTTCTGGTTCTATCCTTATGCTCGCTCCCTGGTCAAGTCAGCCGTCAAGGCCCTCAGAGAGGACAAGTACATCTCAAAAGAGCCCATCGGCGGTCGTTACTGGGTGCGCAAGACCCTTTATCCCAGCGCCGACGAGCTTACCGACGAGCTGGGTGGAGCTTGGTCTGACGAGGAGGATGGCAAGTTCGTCCCCTGGGATGATATGTGTAAGGACTGGGAGAAGGACACTCTTGGTGGTGAGAAGCTCCCTACGGATACAGCTGACGAAGGCGAGGTCTTGGCTGTGGACACCGAGGTTGGCAAAGGAGCTGGCTCAGAGGACAAGGCTCGTTAATTGTATAGTATAAGACCTTGACGAACCTTTCTTGGATAGAGATCATCGGATCCTAGTGTCTGGTTATGGCACTTTTTTTGGTTCTAAACAAACCAACTTGGAAAAAAGTATAGGAACGATGGATTCAAAGGTTGGACGTGGTAGCAGTCCCAGGCGTAACGGCGTTGTTGAAGGGTTTTTAATCTTGTATATCTAGTATTTTAACATGAAGACTGATACTTCAGATGAATGGTAGCACACATAGACTGTCGACTTCATTACAGGTTCTTTTATTTTATTTTATTTATTTTATTTCCCGCACTTCTACCAGGCATCAAATATCTTAAGCGACGAATTGACCGAACACTTTAGATAAAGTATACTTGCTTTCGATACGAAGGGTTGGTATCTGGGTGGTGGAAACATACGAGGACCGCCCGACTTGGGGATAGAGTCATACTACCATGTACTCTCAACCGAGCCACTTTGAAACTGTGAAGATCAGATTGAGAGGAACAGACCTCTTGCATCACGTTATACATGGTTTCATTCACTGGTGTATATAGAACTCGAATATTTCAGTGATAAAAAAATAAATTGACGTGTCTTTTCTATTTATCTCGCTCTAGAGAAATAAGAAGTTCTTTTTTCTTCTTTTCTTTGTAATAAATCACAGTTCAAACCAAGCAATCCATCTTGCTAAATCTTCAAACTATACCTCCGCCGTCTCGAGATTCTCCAGCGGCACGTACCCCTCCTCCTTCTTGGTCTTTCTCCTCGCCAGGAACTCACGTACCCATCCTAGAGGACCACTTCCCGACATCCACCTTAATCCACCCTTTGACTCTGCGGCAGCTTCGTCCATCCATGAGGGGCGCTTCCAAGACTTCAGGAGAAGACTGCTGACGACGACACTGACACTACTGGATGCCATGGCAAGACCGGCGAGCATGGGATGCAAGTGGAAGCCAAAGGGGAGAAAGAATCCCATGGCGATGGGGAGACCGATGACATTGTACATGCACGCCCAAGCAAGGTTGAGCTTGATGCGGCGGAAGATACAGCGTGTGAGGTACAAAGCGGCGGGGATGTCCATGAGGTCTGTCGGACGCATGAGGACGATGTCAGCAGCCTCCATGGCAACGTCCGTACCGCTAGCCATGGCAATGCCGACATCTGCTGTTGCGAGAGCAGGAGAATCATTGATGCCGTCGCCGACCATGCCGACAATTTCGCCCTGAGCTTGGAGTTCCTTAAGAATAACCTGTTTCTGCTCGGGACTGACGCCGGCGTAGACATTGTCGGGGGAAATACCTACGGCGGCTGCGACGGAGAGGGCAGTAGAGCGTTGATCGCCGGTGACAATGGCTGTCTTGACGTTCATGCGGTGAAGAACCGCAATAGCGGCAGCGGCACCGTCCTTGATGGAGTCGGCAAGACATAGGTGTCCAGCGTAAGCACCGTCAATGGCGACGAAGATGTCGGTAATGCCAGCGACAGGGCCCTTGGAAGACTTGTTGACTGTAACATGCTCGGATGCCTTGACGACATCTTGGGGAACTTCGATGTTGTTGCTCTGGAGGAAGGCAACGTTACCGACGAGGACACGGTAACGGGCACGAGATGCACCTGATGCGGGCTCAACGAGAGCATTGACACCCTTGCCGACCATGACTTTGAATTCACCAACACTGCCTTCAATCATACCGTCCGTCTCGACGTTGAGCTCATCACGAGCACCAGCCAGAATAGCCTTGCCAATAGGGTGCTCACTACCCATCTCAGCCAAACCAACGATAGTCCACCAAATTCGACGACGCGATTCATTATTCTCCCAGTCCGATTCGATCTTGGCCTCGATAATGCTCATCCTGCCGTGAGTGATGGTACCGGTCTTATCGAGGACAATCTGGGTCAACTTGGTGGTTCGTTCGAGGACAGCACCACCCTTGATCAGAATACCGTTCTCTGCACCGACACCAGTACCAACCATGACGGCGGTAGGGGTGGCCAGGCCCAGGGCGCAGGGGCATGCAAAGACGATGACGGAGATGCAAAGTTTGAGGCAAACCATGAGCTTGCCTCCACTCGCTTCTTGGAGGAAGATGTGAGGTGGGTTCGGTAGGACGTGGCTCAGAACCATCCAGCAGAAGAAGGTAGCGAGACCGAGGATCAGGATGGTAGGAACAAAGTAACCAGCGAGGGTGTCAGCGAGCTGCTGGATAGGGGCTCGAGTAGTCTGAGCTTCCTGCACCAACTTGACAATCTGGCTAAGCTGAGTGTCACGGCCAGCACGGGTGACCCGGAAGTCAACTCGGCCGTCGCCGTTCACAGTACCACCAATAATGTTGTCTCCCACACGCTTCAATACGGGCATAGCCTCACCAGTAACCATACTTTCGTCAACGTACGTCTCGCCGTGAACGAGGACACCATCAGCGGGAAGCTTGTCACCAGGACGAATGACCACGAGATCGCCTACTTGAAGGAGTTCGGTAGGAATGATACGCTCCTCGAAAGCAGAGCCACCTAGTCCAGGGGTTCTGGGAGTCTTAGGGGTCTTGGGAGTAGTAGGATCCTGAGAGTTGGCCCAGCTTTCAGTGGCCTTTTCAGCGGCGATGGGGTCAACATAGATGGCAGCCATGGAGGGGGCCAGAGACATGAGACGGGAGAGAGCCTTGGATGTTTGACCCTTAGCACGATTCTCAAGGTAACGGCTTAGAGTGATGAAAGTGATGAGCATAGTGCTAGTGTCGAAAATTGTGCTTGGTCTAGTGTGAGGAGGCGAGATCAGAGAGACAAGCATAGCGAAGATGCTAAAGAAGAAAGCACAAGATGTTCCTAGAATGACAAGAACATCCATGGTAGGCGATCGATGCTTGACAGACTTCCAAGCCGAGACGTAGAAACGCTTGCCAATTCCAAACTGGACGGGTATTGTAAGAACAAGGCAGATGACATCGCCGAGGAATAGACCAGGGGCCAACTTGAGACCTCCAATGTCGACTGAAGGTGCACACATGGGCAGTATCATGCCAATGATGAAGACGGGGATAGCGAATGCTAGTGATGTGCGGAAGGCCGTTCGCCATTCCTTGATCTCTCGAGTCTTGGCCAGTGACTCGAGCTGGGCGTTGTTGTCCTGGTTGTCCGAAACAAGAGCATTGTAACCCGCGGCCTCGACAGCTTCAACGATGGCACGCAGGCCGACGACGTTAGGCTGATGATTGACATTAAGACGTGAAGTGGAGAGATTGATTGAGATGGAGTTGACACCAGCCAGCGAGCGTATTTTATCTTCCAAGTCCTCTGCTGAAGCCGCATCAGAGATACCGTAGACCTTGAATTGCGCAGTTGATGAGGATGTGTCGACTTCTTGGTCGCCAGCAGGCTGCGTTGACACAACTTCGGCGTCGAATCCTCGGTCGTCAATAATCTCAGCGATTTTCTCAGGTGTAATCTTAGTCGTGTCGTGAGTGATGACGGCCCGCTCAGCGAGCAAGCTGATATTGAATTTGAGGACACCGTCAACATTCTTGAAACCACCTTCAACAGCCGATGTGCATGCGCCACATGTCATGCCCTGGATAGCAACAGTGGTGGTGGCGACGTTGCCAGAATTACCAGCACCATTCAAAGCTGCTGGCGCAGATTTGCTTGACTCAACAATGGAGGCATCGAATCCACGGTCCTCGATAATTTCGGCAATTTGCTCGGCGGTGAGCAGATCGGGATCGTGCTCGATTATGGCACGTTCAGCGAGCAGAGAGATGCTAAAGCTCTTGACACCAGGGATATCTTTGAAGCCGCCTTCGACTGCAGAGGTGCATGCGCCGCATGTCATACCCTCAATGGCAACAGTGGTCGTTAGGAAGTCGTTATCATCGTGATCGAGAGAAATATCGGCATGGACGGTCGGGAGGTCTGTGGACAGGACTTCGGCATCAAAACCTCGGTCCTCGATGATCTCTTGGATCTGGTCGGCGGAGATAGTCTGAGGATCATGCATGACGACTGCGCGCTCCATTACCAAGCTGACGGAGACGTTTCCAACACCATTGACACCCTTGAAGCCAGCTTCAACAGCAGAAGTACATGCGCCGCAACTAAATGAAAAGCATATATGTTAGTGATAAATGCTTGGCGAAGTTGAAGATCCAAGACATGGCCGGATGCGACGGAGACACAGCGGGTCTTTGGGAGCAGGATGTGGTTTAATCGGACCGGACCAGGGCCACGATTATCAAGAAACACAAGATGGAGCCGATGATAGAGTAAAAGACCAAAGAAATTGGTGGAAGGGCAGGAATTCAACTCACGTCATTCCCTCTACACGTAGAGTAGTAGTAGCCATGTGGGCTCCTGTGATGGGGCTTTTTGGAGTATTAGCGACACCGTGACCAGCAACGGCAACAGCAGCTCCTGCATCGTTGTCCCTTAAAGGGATTTGAATGTACGAAGGAGCCATCTCGTTGGGCTGACCAACGCCCAAAGCGTCGTTTGATCGGTTTCGAACCTCGAGAATTAAATTGGATGTTGTAAGTTGACAACTTGGCTGTCGACGAAAAGTGCCGAGTCCGGTCGTAATGTAGACAGAGAGTGGCTGACGAGTGTGACAGCCAACGGTACCAGTGGTGTGGCTAGACCTTTCTGACTGCGCAGTCTAGTGAATTGGTGCACACTTATTTTTAGGTGGGCGTTCAATAGATCTCTTTTGTTAAAAGTAATTCGCCGTCGATATCGGTCTTGTTCGCATCTCTGTTCTTTCTTTTCAAGTGGGAAGAAGACAAGAAAAAGAGATGTATCTCCGAGATGTTGAATGATTGTGTATGTGATGGTCTGTGATATAATAAAAGGGCAACTAGGCCGCGAATAAGAAGAATAAAGTATATAAAAAAATTTAACCCAGAAAGGGATGACAGGATAAACCCAGGATTATCGCAGTAACTCAAGCTGAGCTGAACTGAACTGATTGATAATACTATCGAGTGGCGGGTATACTGTTGGTGGGTGGGAGGAAGACCAGCTTCGAGCTTCTAGACCGGGGCGGGTCGTCGTTCGATTTAACTTCAATAGTACAAGGAGACAAGTAGTCGAGATGAAGTCGAATTGCGGTTTGTTGCTGTATGTGATTTGAAGATCGACAAAGGAAACAAAGAAGGTCGGAACCAGCGGAGAAGAGTAAAGAAGAAGAAAAATAGACGAAAAAATAGAAAGCGACACGACAAAAAGAAGGGCGCCTATAGACCAGGGCGCGAACAAGAATGTAACTCAACAGTCCGTGATAAGAAACAGACCAGAGGGGGCGGGACGGAACGAAGAAGAGAAAGAGGACGCAGAATTCGACCACATAAACAGGGAACGAGAAACGGCCGCCTCGGCATACTTATTGTCCTGCCGCTTTCTCACTCCATCCCCGTCCAAGGTCTCTTTTCAGGGGATAATCATGCAAAATGGTACTGCCTCCGAGATCCCCTTTGAGTTGGTGAGGGTGTTTCTCATCGTCTAGGTACCTAGTGTTCTACCGTTGACAGGGCTCTTGGCTGCCACGGACGGGAATTCCACTTTGGGAGGTCCCAGACCAGGTTTGTTACAGGGGAGTTTTGACGTGACAAGACCAGTTTTGGGCTCCTTGGGTGGTTCTCGTTGGTGGATAATGATCAGGATGTGATGATGTGAAACGGACTGGTTGTGTATAAGGGGTTCCTGTCAATTTTGCTCGTCGCTTTTTTTTCTTGCTCAGATGGATTGAATCAATAACTAAAATTATTTCGTGTTTCAAGTTCAGTTACCCCATGTCACTTTTCCGGTGACAAGATCTGTCATCGGATCATGAATGATATGTCTACAGAGTATTAAGTGTCAGATTAGAAACGTCGAGGTATCCTTCTCGGCTGTCTCAATACTGGATCAATGCTCACTGCCTACCTTATTAACGTTAACACGAATCCCATGTTTAGACGCTTTTGGCCCCCGGAACCTCACAAACCACACTTCGATTGCCAACAGGGGCCTTTGGGTCCGAGACTGAGCAGAAACCGACCCCACACCCCCTTTGTGTCTTTTTGCTTTTGCTATTGTGCGATTGGCTACGATGAACAGGAACTTCTCAGTATCTTGCATTATCAATGATGCGCCCAGCAAACAGAAAGGGTCCTGATGGTGTTGAGCGCTTGCTAAAGAAGGGCAGGTCATTGCCACAGTCTAGATAGATCTGTGCAGATTTCACATTGCCGCGACGATCTTCCGTAGTGTGAATATGCAAGCTATGGGTTCACGATTGCTCGGAGTGATGAACTCATCCCGGGTTCCTAAGGCGTGAGGCCCTGTCGTTAACTGCCTTCCTTTTTAATTTACCATAGATCTATCAAGTCAATCCATAGTTCTGATGACGAGGCAGTTGGATGCCTTAAGCATCGCTCACACCAGGTAAGACAGTATTTATGTCAGCTTAGGGGCCAAATCTTGCTTCCCCACTGGATGTAATGCTCCTGATACACTGACAGCTTCTCAGTTCATATATAGCAAAGGACGCCTGCACGCCATGAGAAAAGTGTCTTGCGATTGACACTCATTATTCGTTGTGTTGTTCATATCTCTATGTTATGCATCGTAAGGGCTTGTCACTAAGGTGGATTTCCACTCCATCGGCCAGCAAAATCCATAAGAAAGGAAGAAAATATAGATGTAATACGTCCATTCAACGACAGGAAGATGGAATATGCTTGATTCGTGACAGTATGACGGGTAGGTAGAGGCATCATTTGCACATTCGCATCCAGGGTAGCCGATCCGTCTTATCGATAAGCCCCACGATGTCCAGAGCTAACTACCTGCCTGCCTACTCACACAAGCCCCGCGTATGGCCGCCAGCCTCCAAGATCCCCATAGCTCTCCAGCGCCATCAATGAATCAGACATTCAACCCCAACACCGTGCAACTCTGTACAGATCATACCGCAAACAAAAACCTGTAATTCACCCCGAATCATCCAGAGGAATTCCATTCATTCAGAATAACCGGCGAGGTTACGCCTTGGCACCTCTCATCATGGAGCAGACCAAGGCTCTCAATGCTCTCGAGGTAAGCATTCATCATCTTATATCCCACCCAAGTTCTCCTTCTCATACGTGTATAGCCATTCCTCGCCCTCTCAAAGTCAGCTACCTCTCCCCGCGCAGCAGCCGACCTCGTTATCAGAGCAACCTCTGCCCCGAACACATACCTCTTCTCCGACCTCCTACAAGCACCGACCATCCAGGCGCTATCCTCCTCCGAGCACGTATCCCACCTTACCCTACTACAGATTTTCGCATATGGAACATACTCCTCCTATCGCGAAACACCAGGTTTGCCCGAACTATCAGATGTGCAGGCTACCAAACTACGTCAGCTGTCACTGCTCTCTCTCGCTCGTGACCGCGAGAACCTATCCTATGCTGCGCTTCAAAAGTCACTGGACCTACCCGACTCGCGCGAGGTAGAGAATCTAGTCATCTCGGCCATCTACGCTGGTTTGATCCACGCCACACTCGACCCTGCCCGTGCAGCAGTCCAGGTTCTAAGTGTCGCACCACTACGTGATCTCGCCCCTGGAGCCGTACCCGACATGATCACTGCCCTCAAGACGTGGGCCGATAGATGCAGTAGCACACTTGGTGATCTCGACACCCAGATCAAGGAAATTCGTGAAGCAGCCGCCGTGCGAAAGCGTGAAGAGCGCGCGGCCGAGGATAAGCTACAGAAGCAGATGCATGATACGCAGGAATCATCAGCACGAAAGTATGACATGGGTGGACAGCCACGCGAGATCCCCACTAGAAGAGGCTACAACAAGCGGTCTGTTATGGATGCTGCCAACCCGGTAGACAACGAGAGCATGGACGTGGATGAGCCCGAGGAGGAGAAGAAGCGGGCAAACAAGCGCAAGATGTGATTGATCATTGCACCTATTATAGTCCCGAGAGGGTGAGGATGACTGCATATTAGAAACTGTATCACGAAGACCCACGAATGTAATAAAACAAAAATGACGATATTAACGCCTTTCTATTTAAGCCATCCAGAAATAGAACATGCCTGCCTATCCCTACCTTCAAACCTGCTAGCTAGACAATATTAATTAAGAAATGAGTAGCCAGAATCTCGAACCGCTGTAATTCTCGAGCTGCTGACGCACTTGCATACTGCACACAAGATTAAGATAGTACAGCATAAATTGATACACCATATCCTCCACCCCAAGAAAAAATATTAAGAGACAGATAAGGAAAACATTTAGAGCCAACCCTCTCTGAAGAGGTGACTGGTATCGCTGCCGAAATCCAATTTTTCGAAATCATAACGGTCATAAAAAAGAATAGGCCACACCCTGCAGATGAAAGTCCCGGCTCAAAGGCAAAAAAGCTTGGCTTTGCCAGTAATGACCTGCATCGATGGCGGCAGAATTAAAGACCAAGCTCACAGGCGTTTTCCGGGGACGAGAATGAAGAGGACACAGAGAGCAGCATCGACGAGAAGAGTGATGGCCAGGACCATGATGGCTCGTTTGGCGAGGAGTCTGCGAACGTAGGGCTCGCGAATGCGGGAGAAGTTGAAGGGAGTGTACTCGCTGTATCCGACTAAAGCCATGATGGGGTCGAGAGAATATTGATAAGACGCAAGGAAATAAACACCGATGGTGAATGGGAGAAGCAGCTATACATGGTTAGTTTCAGAATGAGGTAAACGTGGGATGAAACATACCCAGCATCTCGTAGGTCGTGAGTAATCGAGGAAGATCAGGACGAAGCCAGTCCAGAATGCACCAAACATGGCAACGAGTCCCAGAATGAGTCTCATGACAAGAGTGGGGGGGATGAGATTACCGAGAGCCTTCGTTCTTAGGAAACCCGGGAAGGCATCTCTCTCCATGGCCTGAAAGACATAATCCTTGGCGACATCGAAAACCTCGGGATCGTCACGGCCATATTCCTCAATTGCCGTCGTAACCTCTTGGGTGATGGATCCGGGAAGGGTTATCTCTCGCTCAGCACCAGGCAGGAGGAATGTGTAGAGAATCTTCTCTGCTGAAGCCCGGATGTCTTGACGAGCAACGGTGTGAGCGGGAGAGTTGGAATCGGTAGTAATATCATGAGAAGTGCTGAATCTGGGACTTGGGCGAACAGGTGCAGAACCGCTCTGTGGTGAATCATGTTGATCCTCTCTCAAGAACGCAGACATCTGCGCATCTTGATTCTTCTCTTTCTCCGTCGCATACATTGACGGACCAGCTGCGCGAGGCTCCAAGTCGCCCATATTCTCCAGAATTTGTGAAGACCTCTTAGACTGCATCTCCGGAGTTCCAATTAGAACAGAGCGGCGAAGCTCGCGAACATAATGTCGACATAACGACATGTGCTGAGCCACATCCAGCCTATCCGCTGTCAGTCATGGCACGCATAAGACTCCATGCTAGCTACTCACCAAAAATCAAGGTAATCCACAGAGCGCTGCTGGTCTCGCATGTATATGTAAAACGAGAAAAGATCCACAGGCGGTAGAGTGCGGCGACTCAGAACCTCAAACAAAGTTGGCAGTCGGTTTCTCGTCATGTCAGGCTGAGGCGACGGCGCCGCGGGGGTGATGGGTTGATGTTCAGCCATTTTGGAAGTCTGGAGAAGTCTTTAAAGATTGATAACGAGCGAGAGCAATGAGCGGAAATTGAGTTTGTCTTGAGGAAATGTGTGTGACGCCAAATGCCGAGAAGGTTTCTGCCGAAATGATGATACGGGTTGATTACGTGCGACGTTCGGCTTCCCCTGTTCGTGTCGGAGGGTCAACGGATCCCCAGATATCGAGGCAGACACAGTGCTTCTACTGTTCTGGTGCGAGTATGACAATCGAAAAGAGAGGACTTTGCGAGATGAATGCGCTCGATGCGCCAGGAAGGTGGATTGACCTTGAAGTAGTTGGCCGTTGAAGATGCTCGAATCTTGGGAGTGCAAGGTAACGCTTCTGATTGCTCGTAAACAGCCTCCTTCCCAAACAGAACGCGGCTCATCAAAACGACCGCTAAGCCATTCTGAGCCAGAGTGCATGGAAATTATGGAACCTCAACTCAGGTCACGTGGTCCAACAGCAGACACTCCCAGAGCAGCCCTCGATTGGCTCGGCTACCCCCACCTGTGAATTTCGAAGCCTGCCCTACGCACAAAGATTTTGTGGGATTACGGAAATCCGACTTCAACACTTTCTCAACGCCAGACCTCCAAGGACCGATCCGCAGGTACGAATTGTCCCCGACAGCAAATTCTCTTCCTCGCCAGCCTCTCTGCTACCTCAGGAGACGACGAGCGCCTTTTCGACTCTCTCTTCTCTCTTCTTTGCTGTCCATACTAACGGGTCAACCCTCCTCGCAGCCATGTCGTCCACCAAGAAGACTCAGCGCTCCGCCATTGCGGATGTCGTCGCCCGCGAGTACACCATCCACATGCACAAGCGCGTATGTTCCTCCTCATCGAAGAATCGAACAAGCTCGAAGGATTGAGCGTGCGGGTCGAACGAGATATGCTAACATGTCGAAAAAGCTCCACGGTGTCAGCTTCAAGAAGCGTGCTCCCCGCGCTGTCAAGGAGATCAAGGCTTTCGCCCACCAGGCTATGGTACGACCGTCCTTTATTTTACCCTCGAAGTAGCGACCTCCCTCCAAAGAATACCAAGTTTGGGATTTGAGATGGGACAGGCGCCTTCACGACAGACAAAGACCAAAATGCTAACAAACCTGCCTCGTAGGGTACCACTGATGTCAGAATCGACCCTCAGCTCAACAAGAAGATCTGGGAGAACGGTATCAAGGGTGTCGACTACCGAATCCGCGTGCGAATTTCCCGACGACGAAACGACGAGGAGGGTGCCAAGGAGAAGCTGTACAGCTACGTTCAGGCCGTGAACGTCAAGAACCCCAAGGGCCTCTCCACGGTCGTTGTTGAGGAATAAAGTGCAAACGCGAAATAAAAGGCTTCTCTTCGGGACAGGGTTCTTAACGGTGGCATGGCATTCGGGAGTTGCATCCGGGCTTTTCTAGCTTTCATTTATTCACGTCTGCAAAAAGAGTATTAAAACAGAGGGAAATGTGAACAAAGCTTGAAGCCAAAAAGATCAAAACAAAAAAGCTAAAAAAGGACCAACAACACGAAGACGACAATCGGTGCCTCGTTGTGATATGTGGACTCGTTTTGGTTTTAGGGTGCCTCCAGGGGAGAATGTCAATTCATCATGTCATGTGTTATGATTTATCGGACGTAGTAGCCATGGTGTTATATGTTAAGCCGTCGATAGGAACTACCACCATCGACTACTGTCTGTTATTTCTGGTTTCTTAAAAAGAACATGCCATCCGTCTGTTTGCCCAGGAGGGAAACATTCTTATGCTATTTCCAGTTATACCCATGTGAAAACCTTACAAAACCTGTACACCCGGTACTCCAATGCTCCTATTCAAATAGGCAAATGCACGCCGAAAGCCCGTGTAGTTGGGGCATTTATTCATCCTCGATATCACGGTGACGAGCCAAGACCTTGTTCTTGAACTCGGCTTGGTCCTTGTCCCACAACTCAGCGGCTTCACCGTTGAGGGGAGAAGCACTTTAGAGGAGTTAGTGTTGGATTTCTCTCTTAGAGGGAAGGGTAGCATATTAGTAACATACTTGTTCGGTTCGCCGAGCAAACTCTGCAGACTCAAAAGGACGGTCTGGATGTTGTAGGCGGCAGTCCACTTGTCCTTGAGAATGTCCAGGCAGATACGTCCTGAGAAGTCGACATTGGGGTGGTAGATGGGGGTCTTGAAGAGTACGGTAGGCGCAGCGTAAGGGTAGTTGTCGGGGAAGGCAAAGCTCAGTTTGAATGTGAGGCCAGCATAGGGAGTATCTTCCGGACCTTCGATCGTAGCAGTCCAGGAGAAGAGGTTGCCGTCGGCGGAGGGGAAGGCCGAGACACCCGGGGCGGGGGATGTCATGAGCTGCATGAGTTCGGTCTGGAGTCTGGAGAATGTCAGGTATTGATGAATGCAGTTGAGAATGTTGACAAACCTCTTGGTGGTGCTCTGGGAATCAGGCTTGCGACCAGCGTTGAGCTTTGCGGCGGGGACACTGCCAGGAGCGGCATTCTGGTTGTCTTCCATCGTGTAATTCATTGTGAGGTATTGTTTGCAGATGATGGAGTTGTACTTCCCACGTCTGCTGAGCCTGCATGTGATGGAGGGGGGATACGAAAGTAGCGGTGTTCTAGGAAACGTAAGTATGATTAAGACAGAGTGGGATGCGTGTTGGAAGTGGAAGTTAAATGGAATTGTGCAGGGACGAGACAAGGTATGATCAGGGTAGGGAGGGTATCCAAAAGTGGCGTACATACACAAAGAGGCCAAGATGGATGTAGAAGGGATGTATAATCAAGGGCAGAGAATTAGTGTTTGAGAAAGATAACAAGCGAAATATTCTTGAAGTTGATCTAGCAGTCCATGTGTGATAACCGTTCAGAAGATTAGAGCTTTATGTCAAGGGACTTCGCATCAGAGATCCCAAGTACCAAGTCGGCGGCTGTTTTTGTCTTTTTTGTTTACCACAGCAACAAGGGGCAACGAAAACCCTCCCAGGGAACTGGCGACCAATGAACCAATACAGAAAACGTTGTTGCTGAAACCGTGGGGCTCTGTGCCTAAGAAAGAGCGGTACAGGGGGCATTTTTAGTGGCGGTGTTGTGTTTGTAGGGGAAGTTTCTTAGGCGACGACTGGGGGTTACCAAACAGCTTTACGCGGTGGGACGTGTTGCAGAGAGGCCCCGGCGCGTGTCTTGGAGACTTCGGTCGAGGAATAATTCACTGTTTGATGCTGTCATTGGGTCCAAGTTCACCAGGACGAGTAACGCTCTGCTTTCTTTCTTGGTGCAACATAATTTGACCATCCGTGTCAAATCATTCTTAGAAAATGGTAAGTACATGACTGACATTCACACTCTCTATCTTCTTTGAAGAATTATTCGTTCTTCTTTATCCTTCTCGTTTTGTATGCATGTGCTGGGATCGTGAATTCTCGTCGTTACACTCACCCACGATGCCTCCAGCAGCGAGACCACGTCTCAAACATTGGTCATCGTCATATTAAAAGCTTCCGCTAACAATGATGCAGTCACAGTTAGATCCTCTTCCCGCGGATCTTCCCTTTCGCATCATCTCCAAAACCGTTGGTCGCGGAGCCTATGCCTCGTCAGTCACACCGCCCCCAGCTGTCCTCATTCACGGTATTCTAACATTTTTTTTTGCAGAATAAAAAAAGCAATCCCTCTGGATGCGACAACACCAGTATTTGCTGTCAAACTCATTCACAAAGGCTATGCAGTTAAACATGGCCGTGTGTCGACAAAGCAGCTCGCCATGGAGGTTTCTCTTCACTCCCATATAGGCCAGCATCCCAACATTATCGAGTGGTTTGCCTCAGGTGAAGATCCGATATGGCGCTGGATTGCAATGGAGTATGCCGAGGGTGGTGATCTATTCGACAAGATTGAGGCCGACGTAGGTGTCCGTGAGGATATCGCTCAGGTCTACTTTGTCCAGCTTGTTAGCGGTGTGAGTTTCATGCACTCCAAAGGCGTGGCTCATCGAGATCTCAAACCTGAGAACATTCTTCTCTCACAGGATGGATCTCTGAAGCTGGCTGACTTCGGGATGTCGACCATGTTTGAGTACAAAGGCCAACGAAAACAGAGCACAACTCTGTGTGGAAGCCCACCATATATTGCCCCTGAGATACTGGCATGTGGTCGTGTCGACAAACGGGCACCAAATTCGGCCAAATACTCTCCCGATCTTGTTGACATCTGGTCTTGTGGTGTTATTCTTTTTGTTCTCCTCGTTGGAAACACACCATGGGATGAGCCATCGAAGGGTAGTTGGGAGTTTCAGGAATACCTGCGCACCGCTGGCCGCAGCAGTGACGCTCTTTGGGAAAAGGTCCCCTCGGAAGCACTTTCGTTATTACGAGGCATGATGAACATCGACCCCGCAAAGCGCTTCAGCTTCACCAAGATCCGTCAGCATCCTTGGTATACAAGACACAACGCCATTCTCTCGGTCGATGGCCGCATCACGGATCCCGTTCACCTGGCTACACAGATGCTTGAGAACTTGCGTATAGATTTTAGCCAGCATCCTACTTCACAACCTTCATCAAGCAACCGCATGGACCTCGATACAGGCCTCAACGCCGGACGGTTCTCCTCTACACAGCCTGAGACACCGATTGCTGATCGTGACTGGGACTGGGAACGCCCAGCATTGCGCTCAATGGCCGCTCCAGCATCTTCACTACCACCTCGCTCTCACGATGCTCGACGTGCCATGCTCGAGACTCTCGCCGATGAACCTTCCATGTCGCAGTTCTCACATACTCCCGGCCCTTCTATGACTCTTACCCAACAAGCCCGTCGCTTCCGCGACATCTGTCCTCCTGAATCTCTCACCCGATTCTTCTCTGCCGTACCGCCAGCCCACATCATCCAGATGCTGAGCGACGCTCTACACCAGCTAAACATCCCCTTAGCACCTGTCACACCAAATTTGCACGGCAGCCCCATCGCAACAATCAAAATCAGGACCGTCGACGGCCGTCAGCAGAGTCTCCATGGCGAAATACAAGTCGATCGCCAGCCACTACCGGATGGTACTGAAATTCTTGACATCCGCTTCGTCAAGATCAAAGGTGATCCGCTTGAGTGGCGGCGCTTCTTCAAGAAGATTGTTGTACTGTGCAAGGATGGAGTGTATGTTCCCGAAGCTTAGAGAGGTCATGGAACGCCTGGAAATTCTGGGGGAAGTACTAAGCTAGACGTCAAAGTTAGGCTGAAGAAGCATGGAGGCCAGACATATGTTCCGATGAAGAGGGATGAGGATTTTAAGGGGTTTGACTTTCGATTGTTGACTTTGTAAGATGATACTACCAGGATGTATATATAGACTTGTATTAATTCGTGACATATGGAGTTTAGACATACACCGTTGAGACATGGCTTCTCTAACCTTTGGATAGGTAGTTCAGAGGATGTTTACATATTGTGTTCGTGAACTAGGCCCATACCGACCGTTAATAGGATTACCCCGAATATTGTTCTGTTAGGCTATGAATGTAATGGACGATAGGAACGAAACGTTTTATTTAACCACTTAAAACTCCAAGCCGTATATCATTATTGTTGTGTACGCGCCACTAACACCCAGACACCATATACCGAACCCTTACTCCGGTTGTGATACCGTCTCATTCACTTGATCCGTCCATTCAAAGCCTTGAAGCACATGTTAGTAACCAAATAAATCCCTCCGTGCAAATCAAATCCGCATAATAACGTACGTTGTCGACACATAGGGCACTGGCCCTTTGACGAGTCCTGTTTAACCCATTCCATAATGCAGTGCTAGAGACGCAAAATCACAAGTCAGCGACCATAACAACAAAGAAAGGTACAGGGTTTCAAAAAGATAAGGGTCCTCAGACCATATGGAAATTGTGGCCGCATTTCCCCGACACTGTAGAATAAACCCCGTCGGATTAGCATGGGAACATAGAGGGGAAGAGAAAACATGGGCTGATGGAGGGGAAAACAAAACAACTAACATAGACTGCAATCATCACCAGGATATTTACACGTCGGGCATGTACCGTCAAAGTGGACCTGACAAATACCACAGACATCGTCTTCTGGGATGTCCCATCGCCAGGTTGCGACGGTGTTCCAACTCTTGATTGTGACTTTCATTGAGATAGTTCTTCTCTGAGGTGTTTTGAGTGTAGGGTATGGACAAAGGTTGGAATGGTGTGAGTCTCAATATGGGGAACAAGAGTGAGTGTGAATGGTGTAGGAGAAGTCTGAAACTCCCAAAGCACAAGCTTGGAGTCAGTACCAAGCTTACCTTAGTACCTAGGTAGGTACTCGTAGCCAGCCATACGCCTCCATGACTTTAGAACTAGGTGGCTATAAAACGCTCTCTTGGCTGTTGACAGCACTAAAGCCCAACCACTAAAAGCCCAACTACAGCGCCTCCCCGTTGATATCAAAGCCCAGGGCAACCCGTCATATGCCGAACCCCTCCACTACAAGCTAGGTTCACAACTAAAAATGACTGATTGAAAGACGGGATGGTCCAAGCTTCTGGGCCCAGGTTCTGACGCCAACCTCGCCAGCGGTGTTATCATCAAGCGGGATCCCACGAGAAGCCGCTAATTTATCCCAGCGTCACCGACAACTGCACCACCTCCTCTTCAACACCATACCCTGGGTGTCATATTTTTCTTCTTCTTCTATTCTTGCCCAGGTATGCAATTGCGCAGCGGCAGCTAACGGTCCAGATCAGTTGCTACCGCTCTCATCATCATCATTAGTGGCTACCGTTATTCCTCATAGTCACTACCTCCGAGCTCTATCGACGTCCCCAGAATTGAGCTTCCAGCATCTTTGCTCCTCACTTTCCCCTCCCTCTCTCGTCGTGCCACCCCCCGCGACCTTCAGTTCATAATGGCTACTATTTCTATCTGCCGCTCGACAAGAGCAGGTCTTCCCCGATGGGGCTCAAAAGTCTTCCGACCTGTCATTGTGACTCGTCGCAACCTCTCATCCTATCTTGTGTCTCCCAAGGAGCTTCACGAGGCCCTCAAGAAGAACCCACCGTCGCCGATTAGTCCCGACCCTCGAGTTATTCCTCTCTGCGCATCATGGTTTCTCCCCAACGATGAACGATCCGGTATCCAGACATTTCGCGAACAGCGCATTCCCAAGGCTCGTTTCTTCGACCTTGACAAGGTCATCGATAAGCACAGCCCCTACCCTCACATGCTACCGACGGCAAAGGGTTTCGCTGCTGCCATGAGCGAACTTGGCATTCGAAAGGAGGACACTGTGGTTGTGTATGACACAAAGGAACTTGGTATCTTTAGCGCTCCTCGTGTTGGTTGGACATTGCAGGTCTTTGGTCACCCCAAGGTTCATATCCTGAACAACTTCAAGCTCTGGGTCGAGCAAGGACTTCCCACCGAGTCTGGAGAGCTGTACAGCGTTGAGTGCTGTCCTTACCCTATTCCTGAGGTCAACTCTGGCCGAGTTGCCAGCTTCGAGGAGGTCAAGGAGATTGCCAAGGATTACAACAAGGAGGGCGCAGAGGGTGTCCAGATCTTGGATGCCAGATCACCCGGTCGATTTACGGGCGAAGCTCCCGAGCCTCGTGAAGGCCTTTCATCCGGGCATATGCCTGGTTCTATCAATATTCCCTTCACTGCTGTCCTAGACCCCGAGACCAAGGCATTCCTGCCTCGCGACCAACTGAGAAAGGTATTTGAGGAGAAGGGTGTTGATCCCAACCGTCCTATCATCTCTAGCTGTGGTACTGGTGTTACTGCTTGTGTTCTCGAGACCGCTCTTCAAGAAGCTGGTATTGGCTCCCCTGAGACTAGGAGGGTCTACGATGGTAGCTGGACGTAAGTGTTCTGTTCCATGGCCCCAACTATTGCGATGCTAATCTTTATAATAGAGAGTGGGCTCAACGGGTGCGCCCTTCAGATAACTTGATTCTGAAGACGGCCAAGGAATAGGATGGCAGATCCTAACAATGGAAAAGAAGAGACAGGCGAGATCTTGAGTTGCGATACCCTCCTTGATAGGTCTGGAGTTGCCAGGCGTGTACGATTATGTATCTCTTGCCCGAGGTTGTTATGGTTCTGGAGCTCTGCAGTAAACGCGCAAACTAGTTTTTGTGTTTCGTCGAGAATTTCCACTCTTTTGCAATGTCGCAGGATACATAGTTTGAGACAATTGACCGATGAAGTTCAACTGTTGCTCGAATGTTACGTAAAGATGAATGCCGAGTTCGAGTGGATATATTAGACACTGTGCTGATCAGCACCTGTGGCTAGTGACCCGCAGACGCCTCACCTAGGTGAAGAGGTAAGAAGTGTGGCTGGTGAAGATATAATTCTCCACACTTGAAATTCACAATTGCATTAGGGCTCGCCTAACCCCCCTCGAAAGCACATACCCAAAATTCTAGCCCCCGGAACCCCGCCAGCGCAGAAAAGTTCCCAGCAACGCCCAACGCCGGACAACCCTTTTCACATTTTTTTTGCGCACCCTCCTCCCTTCTCGACGGCAAACGCAAAAAAACACATTCACAATGGCTGACCGTGGAACTCGTGGCGGTGGTTTCGGATCCCGTGGTGGTGACCGCGGCCGTGGACGTGGACGTGGTCGTGGCCGTGGCCGTGGCAAGAACGAGGAGAAGGAGTGGCAGCCCGTCACCAAGCTCGGTCGATTGGTCAAGGCCGGCAAGATCAACAGCATGGAGGAGATTTACCTTCACTCTCTCCCCATCAAGGAGTACCAGATTGTTGACAACTTCCTGCCCAAGCTCAAGGATGAGGTTATGAAGGTGCGATATGAGAACACACAACTCCAAGAGAGAAAAAGGATATCTGTGCGCTGGGAAGGTGTTGTCTCGAGTGTCTGGTGAAAGCTGGTGCAGGAAGAGAGCAAAAAAGACCTACCACAAATGCAGATATCACGGGGAGAACAATTGGCTAACATGCGTTCTTTCGCACAATATAGATCAAGCCCGTCCAGAAGCAGACCCGTGCCGGTCAGCGAACCCGATTCAAGGCCATTGTCATCATCGGTGACTCCGAGGGTCACGTCGGTCTCGGTATCAAGACCTCCAAGGAAGTCGCTACCGCCATCCGTGCCGCCATCATCATCGCCAAGCTCAGCGTCATCCCCGTCCGAAGAGGTTACTGGGGTACCAACCTTGGTCAGCCTCACTCCCTGCCCTGCAAGGAGTCTGGCAAGTGCGGTTCCGTCACTGTCCGTGTACGTATAACCATGTCCCCTCATGGACAAAGGCTGTTGTGGCTTCGATCTGAGGACAAATGAAATGAGTGGATGAACAAAGAAACTGACCTTTCGAAATAGCTCATCCCCGCTCCCCGTGGTACTGGCCTCGTTGCCTCCCCCGCCGTCAAGCGATTCCTCCAGCTCGCTGGTGTTGAGGACGCCTACACTTCCTCCGCTGGTTCCACCAAGACCCTCGAGAACACCCTCAAGGCCACCTTCGTCGCCGTCTCCAACACCTACGCCTTCCTCACCCCCGAGCTCTGGAAGGAGACCAAGCTCATCCGCAGCCCTCTCGACGAGTTCGCTGACACCCTCCGCGAGGGTAAGCGATACTAAACAAAAAAGTTTCTGTCGTAGGTCCGCTGGTGTGAGTGGACTTTTCGAAAAAGGAATTTTGGTGCGCGGCGTCCAAGATATTTCATGGTTAGGGACGTTGGGTCTGAGGGCTATGAGAAACATGGCTTTAAGATCTGAATGAAAAATGAATACTTCCTCCAAGCTGTTGTCTTATGATTTGTGATGTTGTGGTTGTGCGCAATAAGTTAATTACTGAAATGACTAACTAAACTCCAAAAAACTCTACCCATCGTAAACAAAAGAACTAGCCAATACTCCCCCAACAGTACCGATGTATACTAAAACATTACTCCAGGTGGTCATCATCGTCCTCCATACCTACTTCGTCTATCTCAAGAGCGACGGATCTCGACTCCAAATCTCTAGATCTGGAGTTCCACGCCGCCTCAACCGGCACTGCCAATTTAGCGGTCTGCTTTCTCTGGAATAAGTTACTTGGTCTGGCCGGTGCCGGGAGTGACTTTCGTGGTTTCTCAACATCATCAACTTCGTCGTCAGACTGGTCAATGTAAACCGGTTCAGGAGCAATGTCCATTGAGATGTCGCCATCCTCATCCTCATCCTCCCCCTCATCTTCTTCCTCCTCCACGTCATGGTCTTCTTCATGGTCTTCTTCATAGTTCTCTTCATATTCCTCTTCGTATTCGTCTTCACTCCGATCATGAAGAGCCTCAAGTTCCGCCCATGGTCTACTCTTGGGGATCATGGACGGATCGATTTCTGGAAGAGCAAGAGGATCCCGTTTCTTTTTGCCAAACAGGCCTGCGAGACGGTCAGTCCAGCTGCGTGAAGGAGACGATTCTAAAGCTAGTGCACAACCATTGTTAGTTCATATCCTGCTCGAATATAAAAAGAATGTACTTACCACCTCGAAGTCTGTCCTCGATTGCCTTCTTCTGGAGGGGTGTCTCGCCGAGCCAGTACTCTGCATAACCGGGCTTGTAGACACGTCGTGATTGATCTCTTTCAGCCCACGATATGTCCATCCTGTCCGTGAGAGCGATTGGGTGACTGAGAGTTTCGGACGTCTCAGTTGTGACTGATGGCCCCATGGATGATACAGAATTTGTCCTTGTTCTTCTAGATTTGGATATCTCCAGAACTCCTGGAGAGATGACTTCCTCAATTTCCTCCTCGGCACTTTGATCCCTCTTAAACTGGGATCTTATTCTGCTCACATCTTGGTGACTCTGGTTGATAGGCTCCTTTGTACCATCATTCGGGCCTTGATACAGAACGACAGAATCATTGCTAGGCTGCAGATGAAGAGGCCAGAAATTAATGTCAAAGAACCTCTTCTTCCTGCCATTTCCACGAGCGAGCCCAAAAGACCAGACTGGCTCGCGTAGGCGTTGCTCCGACTTGGTCTCTGCTTGGCTGTTGATATATCGCTTCGTACGAGTAGGAAACAGCATGCTCTTGTTCTCATGTGCCTCATGCAGTAGACTTTCGCGAACGAGATTGAACGCCTCGGGCGTCATGTCCTGACCGCGGTTGGTACCACCCCAGGAGGCCTTGTATACATCTGGGTTGGCGTGCAGGACAATATCACGATACATGGGAGTGTTGCGTTCGGCAGATGGTGCATGGGGGAATTTCTTTCTATCATTGGGCAGAGTGTTGAACTTTCTGTACCAATTCATCATGATTCCGTTGATGGCCTCATTGTTCTCTCGCATCTTTGCAGGCGTCAACTTCTTCTCATAATGATCCATCTCTTTTTCGAGGTCTCGTATCGTCTTTCCAAGACGATAGGCAAGACGAAAGAAAGCTCTGGAAGTCTTGGACATGTTCTTTATGATTTCAACATGATACAAGCTGACTTCATCCCAGGAGAGACAGTCACGGAAATCATGCTCCTCTCCATCTTGATGTTCAGATTCTTCGTCACCGACATCAGCGCCCAAGGTTCTTGTCTTTCTCCAATTATACGCGAATTCCAGACAGTATTCAGGATGGAAATGGGTCTCGGGGCGAGAAACTTGACAACTCTTAGACTCGTAGTTGACGTTGATAAATCCCCGTTCTGCAAGATCCAGAGCCTCCTTGAGTGCTTCTTCGCGAGCAAACGTGTAGCGTTGGACAGGGCCACCGCAATCTCTGTTCAACCTCCAAAGGAACTCATCAAAGCGTTTGGGGGCAGTGTCAGCAAAAAGTGCTTGAGAGTTGACATCATCCATCATCTCCTGAACTCTGGCCTTGAACACTGTGGCGATGTGACTGGTTCTGTCAGGAGGACCTCTAATCCCAAGCATCTTTTCATTGACAGATGGCCGGGTCAGGAACTTGACGGACCATTCCTCAAAGTTGTCAAGCTCTGCAGGTTCTTTTTTGAAATCCAAGTCAAGCTTCTTCCAGTTCTCTCCGTCCACACCCTTTTGAACATAGTCCAAAAGATCTGTCATGAACTCTCGAGGAGCCTTTCGGCCAGCTCTCTGTAGACTGATGTGAAGAGTGCGATATCTTGTCAAAGTTTCCCACGCTCGTCGCACCTTCATGTCCAAGCCATCATGCTCATATGGACCCCTGAATATGGTAGGCACCTCATCCATGTTGACCTTGTCACTATCCTGAAACACAGTACGTTGTTCAGCATCCGGCAACTCTTTGATAACCGCATCTGACCATTTGGTTTCTGCTTCCATGTACCACTTGAACGCCAGAGTGTAGCTGAACGGGTCGCGGGCAGCTTCTTTAGGAGCGTCAGTTACGTGAATAACAGGGATAATGAGGCCTGCGTCGGCTGGAGTTGGTGTCTTGGGCTTGGGCAGGATCAAAGCACGCCAAGTATTGCACGCAATCATGTTCTCGTAGTTGCTGAATTGGTTGAGACAATGTTGAAGAGCTGCACGCCTCGTTCCGCGGAATTGAGCAAATGATCGCAGGGAGTCGATAGTTGGCTCGATTGTATCGCCTGCGTTTTTGACGAGATCAGTCAACTCGTCAAAAGTGAAAGCATCATTCTTGTTGAGCTCTGCAAGTGTGCCTGTCATGGCCTTCTCCATGCAATGATCATATGCATCATTCTCCGTGGAAGCCATGTTGAAGCGCTGATCCTCCTTGCTGAGGCTCGGATTCTTGAGTCTATCGCGACGAGGTTTGGGCTCCTCCATAGATGACCAAAAGGGGTGAGTGTCCTTTTCGAATTCCAAGGCATATTTCTCCATGACCACCTGAGGCATTCCATACTGACAGTCATGGGCAGATTCAATCTTTT
The DNA here is from genome assembly GCA_013623535.1 of Fusarium penzigii. Taxonomy (NCBI): domain Eukaryota; kingdom Fungi; phylum Ascomycota; class Sordariomycetes; order Hypocreales; family Nectriaceae; genus Fusarium; species Fusarium penzigii. Next base: position 80,278 of record JABFFC010000405.1, read on the forward strand.
GGTAAAGAAGTCTCCGCTCACCCAGATCAACCCCCTTGTTCGGAACCTTTTCTTCCTCAAAGACAATGTGACTACCAGGCAGGCGCGACAATCGTGTACTCTCTTTAGGGAACAGGTTTGGGAAGTCGAGAACGAGCTTCGGTCGTCCGTAGTGTGCTTGTTCAAAGACCCAATGCGTATGAAGCATATCAATAGCTTCGTGAAGATCAGATCCCCAATCTTCACCTTGGTAGTTTGCGAGAAGATAGGAAAAATACTCTGCCAGCTCTGCAAACTTGCGCGGCCAGTCAAGAGTACGATCGATATCCTCATCAGAGAGGAAATTCTTGGCCCGAACAAGTTGAATCCTGGGGGGATCAATCAACCAGCCTTTGTAGGGATGGAGATGGGTATCATTTGTCGAAGGAATGCCATGAGTCTCAATGAAGTCCCGGTGCCAATTCTCGGTGTACTTGTCATGCCTACTTTTGATCTCTTCCACGACTTTATGGCCATGTTCAGAGGGTGCTCGAGTGCTCAATGTAGGACCAAGGAAGACCCCCTTCTTCACCGTCTCGGACGCCACATTGCCAGGCTTCTGCTTTTGACCCAGCTTAATCAAAGATTCGGCTTGACTATCATCTATCTCGCCGCGAAGATAGATGGGGGTAGAGGCTACCAGCTTGCGACGACCAGTCTTCGTACCAGAAGTAGTAGTGGTCACGACTTGCGCAAGCTTAGCAGCCGCATCCGCTGTGTCAGGTTGTTAGCGAAGACCCTTGATAGCAACCAGAAGCATAAGCCACTTACAGTCGTGAGACGTTTCACTGTCCTCGTATCTAGCCTCTTCCATGGCGCTGTTCTCTCTCCCTTGACTATTTTGTTTCTTCTTGTCAAGAATCTTCTGCTTTTCTTGCTTCTCGCGCATGGACTTGATCTGGGCGACTCTGCTTTCTCGCCTGCTCATGGGGCTCTCAGGGGGAGTAGCCGCTCGACGGGGGTGAACTCCCATTGCGCCCTTTTTATGTGCAGGACTAGTTGTTTTGGGAGAAGACACTAGTAAACAGATTAATGATTAGAAATTTGTCTGTCTGGATAAATCGATATCGTACCTAAGTCGGTTAGTATCTGTTCAAAACTTGTGTCATGTTGACCTACCTGATCCTTGAGATGTCCTGCGTTGCTCCTCCATCCGTTCCGATGCTCGCGGCATGTTGGTTTGGTCTCCCAAGGCAGACTCAACTTGTTCCTTGGACATAGTTGATGATTTGCGTCGTAAGGCCGATTGCTTTAACTCTTCCAACCATCGAGGGTCTCGTCTCTGGCTGATCTCTTCTTCTAAGCGAGCGATTCTTGCGCGCATACGGTCGGCAACTTCTTCACGCCACTCATTCACATTCTCCTGAGATGGGTTTGCTTTCTCCCATTCCTTGAGCCTCTCTTGATCTCTGTGAAGTCGAGTCTCAAGATCGTGAGTCTCGTCACGGAAGGATGAAAGGAGTTGAGTTGATTCATCTTCAGGCAACTCAGGGCCTCCTGGCTGGAAGTCAGTTTGTTCAGCCTTTTCGGGCATATTGTTACGCTTAAGGGATTAAAGCAAACCGCAAATAGGAGATCATAAAATAGCAAGGAAGTTAAATGAAAGTAAGGTCCAGCTGAACAGCATGTAACAGCCGACAACACAAACAGATGATGCGATGGACAAAGAGGAAGAAAGATTGGAAAAGGGAAAGATCAATCTTATTATCAAGGAACTGGGAATTCATCTATATTTGTGTGCTTTCTAAGTGTTGGTTTCTTCTTGCTTTCAAAACGCTCTTCTTTGAACGTGCACGGGACAAGCATTCATCCTGTGAGAACTCGTTCAGCGTTGACCTGGCACACACTGCCAACAATAGGAACAAAGAATCGGAAAGACTGTTCTTTGTCGAGTGTTTCTTTGAATAGAAACTCAGATCCATCGGTTCCAGAGTAGACACAGCGCCACTGTGAAACTAGATGAGGCATGTGAATGAGAAGATGAAATCGCGCCAAGGGTGTTCTTTGTCTGCTCAACAACGCCACGACCTACACAGCAAACTCCCACATCAAATCAACAAAGAATATCCAGAGGGGTTGGGGGAAATCAGCTTGATCGTTCTTACCATCACCGACTCAAAACTCTCCCGATGCCCATCGGGACACCTGATTGTTGGCATCCAAGCTACATCCTGTACCATGGCCGACCGAAGCAGCAGCGCTCCTCCGGAGCCTCGATATCGCTATTCTGATTTTCGACACAGGAGCACCACTCCATTTGATATGAGAAGAAGCGCATCTCCTCCTAGAAGTCCGCACGTACATTCAGAAGAGTCCTCGAATCCAAGATCTGAAAGACACCATGGCCCTCTGCCTGAAGGAAAACTCAAGAACCTTGATCCTGAGCTTTGGGAACTCCATAAGCTCACAACGAGCCCTCCGCCAGCCCCTCGGTGGACGAAGAAGCCTGTTCCTGACGGATGGGAGCCCCCATTGGCCATCGGAGCACCCCTCGGGGAAGACCTGAGTCGATATGAAATCGCCGAGAGGACGGTACTGCAATGGAAGGCCATTATTGCAAATGCTCGCAGGCAACAGCCCGGAGCTGATCTCTCTGGTTTAGAAGAGCAGTTAAAGATTGCGGAATATGAGTTTAATACTATGGAGGAGACTGAGGATAATTTTACTCCATTGTAAGATTTGGTGAACTTGCGTGAATGCAACCCAACAACTGACTGACTGATCTGGTAGAACCGAACTCAAATCTGTCAAAGTGCGCCTGGTATACGACAGAGTCGAGGAGTTAGAAGACCTACTCATTAGCGAGAGGTGTCCGGCCGGGAGAGCCAATATCGACGGCGCGATCAATGCATATCGACACAACAAGATCAGGTGCTGGGACAAATGGACCGTGCTATATGCCGGCCATGTTGTTGACATTTGCGACACATATGAATCTTTCAGTTATGATCGTGCTGAAAGACTCGACCGATATTTTGAACAATACGGGCCGGGGTGGCTCTGGTATGAGCCTCCGTTGACACCAAAGAATGGGTTTGGGGATCATCTCTTTGCCTCAACATGGGCAGAACCGAGGTTGGATCTTCATAATCGAACAGGAACTGGCGCATTGGCCTGGCACATTACTATGGGTTTCCGCCGAGTGAAGGGTTTCCATAGTCGCATTGTTGATGGCGTCCCCAGGTCGTCTGAAGTACCAAGTGACAGCAAAGTTCCTGTTTATTCAATCGAGGATTACACATCGCGGCGAGATGGACAGCGTAAGAAGAAAGGCGTTTCCATCATCGATGATCCTGATGGCCCCCGCTGCGTGTTCTCGATGCACCTAGATAGTGGTGCTAGCTTACCAAGTCTTCACAACGCCGATTTGACACTGCTAGGAATCAACCCTGATGAGTATCCTGCACAGTCAGCGTTGACATTATCCACTGCGAACGGCACGGCGCGAGCTGCAATATATGAGCTGCGGGTCGATGTGTGCCGATTCAACGGCGAGTCTCTGGTGGGTAGCAGGCCGGTATACCCAGACGAACGGCATGAGCTTGGAGGTATTATCCCCGTTTCCGTCCTCTCTCACACATCTGCCTCCGATACCAGCTCCATCAACGAGCAGATAAAGAAAGGATCAAAAGTCAGCGAAGAAGCCATGGCCAAGAGGTCGAGCAAGACGCTCGAGACACGCCTCTCGGGTATGCTGCCCTTTCAGGTGTGCTACTATGCAGCTGCACCGGGAATGGTCCCACGGTTTGGTGAGGACCGCCGTGATGTACTCGGGGCGGATCTGATGCCAGGCCAACTTCGATGGGAGCTGCACAAGCCTATGCAGGGCGATAGGAATATCTCTGTTAAGGTTAAAGACAGGCCGACTGTTCGGTTCGAGCATCAGATCGATGATTACAGACGTCTCGTGGATGAGGATGTGGTTGGTCAGCGTGGAGTTAGTATTGTGACTATCGTGGATGACAGTAGAAACCAGGTTTTCAAACATGAGCCTGGAAAGACGCAATCAAGGCAAAAGGCGGCAAAGGTGAGGACCAAGAGGACCCTTGATGTGGACGTTCTGACAGAGATAAGGCAAAAGAGACCAAGACTTGGGTAAGTAAATAGTCGAAGAGTTGCGGGTATGTTGAAGTCTAGTTGATTGGACTTGAGACTGCAGAGGGAATAGAATATCCACCATCAAGTCATAATGGTTTACGAGTTTAGAGTAGATGAATACAGTTGATAATTGGGATGATCTAGCACACACCCAATTCCCGGTTGTGTCGTTGAGGTGAGCATGCTGGATAAATTGCTGTAATTGGGAACAACTCCCAATAGGTGTGGCTGATGACTGTGCTTGAGGCAGGTAGATTGTGCTGACTACCTGCACCTGGAGCCTACCTCTAGTGAACTCTCACACTGAGTCTCAATCTTGGGAACCTCAGGTAGAGTCAGTTCAACAGAGCGAAAGGTGAAACATAGACATGGATAAAAGGATCGCAATCGGATCCCGCACATGGCTTGATAAACACGTTTCTAGATTTACTCCTGCTTGACGAGACAGCCAAATCGGCTAAATTCAACACGATGAGCATGGTTCTGAAGATTTTAACAATAAGCCACACACATTTCGTAAGTGCCTGTGTTTGAGATCCCCGCCCCGGCGCTAATCGACCCATGCCGACGGGACTTTGGGTTGAAAAATGGAGGCTGAGGCGAGTTGAGGTTACATTCATTTCTGAGGTGCTTGAGTCTAGTGCTTGGTTTAAGCTTCCACTATGTACTGATAGTTTCTGTCATGGGAACCATCAGCCATGATTCTAATTACAGCTTGAAACATGGTAACGGAAAGATGCTCACAGAGGCCACAGAAACTGAACGGTCATCACGTGGATTGATCAGATCACAAGTCAGTAAGCCACTCACTGTTCACAAATTCAGCTGAAAACCAGTAAACCAGGTTGATAGTCCTACAACGCTAAGCCATGCATAAGATGGAATCACTAACGCACCAAAAAAGAGGAGGTACAATTGCTGACGACTTGACCAGGCTGTTGGCTGTTGACTGTTGGTTGATACTGGGGGTACATCCAGGGTTATCGACAACGGACAACTGGCGCTGACAGTGAAGATTAGACAGTTGAAATGAAAGAGAACTAGGATATTGAAGAATTCAGGGACGGTGAGGATTGCATCCAATTTCACAAATCCTTCTCATTTCTTCCCTACAAAACCTCCACTTGGTTTAGTAAGTAGTTAGGTCATCTCTGTTACTGTTGTTATGCTATAGCCCTGTGCGGCTTGTGGGTGTAATCGCACATGTCCATCTACCTGGCAACAGAACAGAACAGAACAGTCAACGGTGACAGCTTAACTTTAACCCCCCTCTTTCCTTCCTAAATGGTACCAGTTACTCACATGCGCTGCTATACTGTTGCCCACACAGTCGTCGTCATTCAACAATAATAACAATAACAATCGACAATCCCAATCTTGATTCTACAACAATAACCATTCTGCATAGCTTTCATCTACCCACAATCCGGTTCGTCTAGACTCTGGAATACCATCATCGACAAGCTCTACCCCACCTCCGGCTTGGCAGCCCTCAAGAACGAACTGCACAAAATAATAGCATTCATTAATGCTACAGCTTGTACCATACAGTACGGGCAGTTAAGCCAGAATCAGAGCCAGAGCCAGCCTTACGCACAAGCAACCTAACGCACACACCCCACAATCATTAGAGGCAAAGACGGGCGGCACTTAAAATCACATCAGCATCAGCACTGCGATCCAGGCCCTGTGAAATAGGCCAAGGCCTGACTATCAACCCGTAGCATCAAACCTTGGGAGAGGGCAAATTCATTCATGCTTGCGCTGGCGCTTTCTTAATCACCATCGCAACTTTTTCTTCTAATAACAAGCGCAGTTTTCTTGCTCTTGTATTGAGCGCATCCTGGTGTAGCTGGCCGCTTCCTGTTGCCCTCGGGCCTAGAGGTAGAGGTAGCCAGCCTAATATCGCTGTTCCTTCGTCTCCGTCATCTTTCCCCCACCCACTTTGAGAGAGATTGGGAGTGAGTTGACACCGCCGCTCCAAACTTGCGACGACCTCTCCAATGCCGCCTAGTATTCCTCTTCAGCAACACAACACAGCCATGGCCTCGGCTCCTGCGAGCGTGAGGGTTTCTGGTCCTCCGAATAGCAGCTTTCTCGTGGGATATCCTGGCATCTCTGCGACTCTGGTACGTTCTCTACCCCACGCCCTTCATGCTCTCGGCTTCATGTTTGCCTCCTCACCTGCTACCCCGAGCTGACGCCGCCGACTCTTTCGCAGCCACGCATCGAGGGGAGAGTAGAAATTCGTCCTGGCCAGGGCTTCTCCATGCCCGTTCCCGTATCACTTGTCCGAATCTGCCTTCAACGCCGTGAAACGATCCACCCCGATGCCGATAGTCTCGCCAAGCGACACCTGGGCGCCCCGCGGCGAGAAACAACAGACCTTGTCGGAAAGGAGCAGCTCCTTTTCCGCTGCGCATCGGGCAAAGATGCCGAGAGGGTCATCGCCATGGACCTGCCGTTTGTCTTGTTCATTCCCTTTGGTCGTGGGGGTGAGGAGACGAACCGGCGCATTCCTCCAGCCTCGTTACAACTTCCCAGCCGAACCGCCGAAACCTTTTATGAGCTTGTTGTTACTGTCCAACAAGGCCACAGCAACCAGTACAAATACAGCTTTCCGATACCGCTCCAACGATACGATACGCTCTCGACCTTTGGCATGTACAATAAACCCGAGTCAAAGCTCGTCACGAGTGACAGCATCGTTCACCTTGGTATCAACCTCCCTCGATGGAGTTACGGTCCTAGTGATCCCATTACCGTATACATAAAGCTATCACCGAACCAGGACTGGATGAGCAAGGCCAAGCGGGTCACCATTGAGAAGATTACGTTAACGATCGAGGAGGAGATTACATACAACCCCGAAGGCGACGAGCCTTCCAAAAAGGTTAATAAGATATCAAGGCAGGTTCAGGTTGTTAAAACCAAAATGCCAGAGGCCGGTTATGCCACCAACGTCGGTCTTTGCTTTCCCTCCAAAGACTTGAGGGATCCAGATGGCATCATCAAACGAGGCAAGCCTCATTTCCCCCTATACGAAGTGGCATCCTTTACCACAACGTCAACACTTTATAAGATAGAGTTCTACTTGAGCATAAAGGTACTTTCCAAATATCTCGTTAACCCATCCTTTTGCTGACTCTCCAGGTTCAACTGAGTGGCGCTCGAGACGTCCATCTCCGCCAACCTATAGTCATCTGTCCCCTGGATCAGCAAGGATGCAAGGAGGAAATGGATGCCATCGAACAGGCTGCCAAAGACGCTTCACTTGTCGACCCTAACAACCCCATGCTTCCGGCACGATCGGTGGTTCTAGCCAACGATCGCGACTCATTACGAGCCCTAGGGCTATGTATGGTGGGTGGGCAGAAGAAACCATTCATCGAGTGATAGGTTCAAGCGGCACAAGGAATACGCAATTTTGGTGCCCGAATAGGTTCTCTTACCTCATGTTATAGTCGGGGCAACAAAGAATCAGCTCTCCAAACCGAGGTTGCTATATGCATATTGCCCTGTGCAATATGCAACAGCTTCAACTCAGGTTTGTCTGAGATCAACATAAAGACCGTCAACACGAGATTGGTTGGGTAGGCCTGCCGGAAGAAGTATACCCAAGCACAAAGGCGTTTGACATTTTGGAATTTTGGCGAACATGGTACTGGAAACCATCCACCACAGGCATGGGTCATGGCGTTCCGGGAATTCAGCACAGGCAGTGGGCAAGTGCGTTAGGAGTTATGTTAGGTTTAGCGTCTCGATATAACCAGAAGATGAACAAGGCATGTTTGAATATATATGTAGCTTGAACATTGATCAACGGTGTCAACTCTCGGGTGGATATAGACAAGGCTGAGTCGATGACCAGCACAGAAACCTTGGAGATCAACATTTGTCAGTTTGACTTGAGCACATGCCGTGGAAAGACCAGGGATAAGAAAATTTACGTTTCGAGTAATGGATGAGCCATGATGAGACCTTGACCACAACAAGGTAATTAGGCATGGTACAGGTTCGAGACCAAGAACCATCACCATGAAGATCATTATGCAGCTTGGTCCATCATTTGACCATCAATGTCAAAAAGAAGGTAGAACACTTTGGAACGACTGCTCGAAAGATGCAAAAATAGAAGCTTTGCTAACTGGAGGGTTCGAACCTCCGCGGTTTCCCACTGCGGGTTTGGTTATGAATTTTAACCTAAACACAGCGCCTTAACCACTCGGCCAAGTTAGCTCTTGAATTGTTGAAGATTGAGAGATGTAATGCAGCCTATGAGGGCAATTTGCAAGGATTGATGGCGGGGTTTTGGAGAGAAAGTTGGAGCTTCAATCTTTTTTACCATCATAACTTTTGTGACTAGGTAGGTCAAACCTTAGCATTTCAGCAGCAAAAATCCCGATTTGTAACTCGCTGTTTTTTCGACCTACAAGATCTCTCTTGCGCATTCCTGCTTCCATTTCAATACCGATCTTTCAAAGATATTTCTTCGCAATGGCGTTCGACGACGACGATAATCCTACTGCTGCTCCTGTAGCTAGCAACAATGCGACTGCTGCAGATGATGCCGACGACGATACGCCCGATTACAAGCTTTTCCTCTCCATGTTTGACAAAACCGGCGTCTCTAGCAAGGCGATTCGCAAAGGCGAGAAGGATTACGAGTCACATGGTACCCGCGCCCAGGATAAACTTCTGGAAGCGAGTCGCACAGTCATGGACAACGTCCTGAGCTATACAAGGGTGCACCGAGAAGATGCCTGGGTTCGCGGGTGGTGTTTTCCGGACTTTATGGCTGACGTGGAAGATGCGGGTGAGAGCGACGGTCTGTGGTTGAGGGATCGTGTGGTGATTATGGAACATGAACGGGGTAATTGGCAGAAGGATATTGGAAGAGCGATGCCGGGAAAGTTGGGACGCGCAGGCGCGGGTCGACTCTGGTTATTGCCGGAGGAGGCTATTTATCTTGTCGAGAGAGGGACGGTTGATCTTTGGTGGCCAAATAAGCCGTTGGAGGAGTTGCTGCCCAAGCCTGGCGAGGCACAGAATGCCGGTCTGGGACCGGATGACTACGATGCTGGAATTCCGTTAAGTCTGGAGGCTGCATACTCGTTATTCATCGGCCATGAAGGTGAACAAGGCAGAATCACTCTCCCGAAGTATCAGGTTTTTTCACATCTAAAGCGATCCGGCTTCAACGTTTTACGCGCACCGCCATATCAGCCTCCCGCAGATCAGCCTTCAACATCATTATGGCAGTGGCTGTTCTCATTCTTCAGCATACCGTCTCAGCCCAAGCAAGAACCATTTGGTCCTCTCGTTCAGCCAGGGCTTTATCGTGCTTATAGACCCATTTACGACCATCTCGCCATTCTCCCCCGTCACAAGCCCTCGCCTACCCCACCAACAGTACACCCTCCTCAAGAACCCTACCGCGTCTTCTGGCATGTATGGAAAACAGGCGGTGCGCCGTTCTCCAAGCGAAACCCGGGACCTCCCGATTTTCGAATTGCTGTCGTGGACGCCAACGACACACTCGTCCCGTCACTCGAGGAGATTGAAGCACTTCTCGAATCAACGCCATATCATCCACCGAATGAATCCTGGAAGGGTCCCGGAAGGATGTACCAGCGATTGAAGCACGGCCACCGGAATGTGCTGGTGGCGGTTGTGGATCGAGGGTTGGTGAACTTCATGAGATTCGGCGAGGGAAGTTTCGGGGAGGAGAGGCTGTTTGAGAGGTTCGATAATAGGGGTGCGCCGCGTGGTGGTAAGAAGAGTGGTCGTGGAGGTGGCAGAGGGAGAGGAAGAGGGAGAGGGAGGGGAGGAAGAAGATGATAACCAAAAAGCGAAAATGTTACGAAGTTATGAAATGAAGAGCTTGTGCTACTTTCATATACGCTTGAATGTATTTGCGTGATATGTGGTGGTTAAAAACCTACCTGAATGGGATGTTCAAGTAAAGATAACCAGAAGCTTGCGTAAATGTGCCAGTCAAGCAATCTTGCTACTCCCCCAAAAGTCATAACTTGAAGAGACTGCTGAGTTAGTCGGGCAATTTCTGTATATATGCTCCCCTATGCAGCAGTTGTGGTTTACGACGCTGATGTTTCTTCCTTCTCAAGTCGATGGCTGTAAATCTCTTAAGGTTGACAGGCAATGTACACCAGACGGCGTATTGTCACTACATTAACTACTCTACTTAGCCGTCATCATTGTCCACTCATGAGAATTAAATGGAAAACAGGAGTGAAACTTCAATTCCATCAACACAAAATGCGTACGAGTCCATATAAGCGGAAAAGTCACCACGAACTCCTATGTCTAGGGTATCTGAGGACCTCAAACCCACCAGTCCGCAAAACACGAAAATGTCACGATATTCCAAAAGGACCTGATAGACCCACCAAGTTCAACCTCGCGTATTAGTAGCTCGTGTAAAGCTTCGCAAACTAGACCTCGTAGCAAACTCATGATTTGCTCATGGCGACACGAGGTTTTGTGAATTAACGAGCTTGAAAGCACTTACTAGCTTAATACATGCAGATGCGTAAGGCTAAAGGAGTAAGATTGAGTAAGCTGGGAACGTGAGTATTTGTCATGCTTATGGCCTTGCAGTCTACGAGATGAGCTGAGTTTATATGTAGTTGAAAGAGAATGCCAGCGCAGTAGAAAATATTTCGATCCATAACTTCCATCACCACTTGTTGTTCCATTGGTTGTGCATATCGAGGCTGAATCATACGAGAATTAACATCCATGCTAAAGGAGGCTCGCCAAGAGCGTTAAATTGACGCCATGTAGGATACAACACACAAGAACATGACCAGTTGTGGCTCTGAAGACCTCAACTAAGATGGTCTATCTTCATTTTCACAGGTATATTGGCATTAGTACAGAACCCATGTAATGCACAATTCTACCAATGGGCATAAATCGTATGCAAGAGGGTTAGTACTCGATGTGCCATGATCATCCAGTTCCACAAGCTAAATAACTGGAGCTTGTCGCGTATACGCGATTTGCAATACAATCAAGCTGAGTTCAATTATCAGGGGGGCTGGACTGAGCATGCTAAGGAGTCGATTTTTTATCCCTCAACTTAACTCCTCGTCACTCGTCTTGTCTTGTCTTTGGTTGGATTGCTCGGATAAGGAATCCGAGGATATGCGGCACAGTTGAAGAGGAGTTAGAAAAAACAACTCAGGGAGAAATGAAGAGAGACGGACAGAGAAAAGAAGGGATTGACAAAGTTTTGTGATTCATCACTCTTGATTTCAGCGAGAAGTAAGACAACATAATTCTCATTCATCTTGTTACGATTGATTATCATGTGGTTGGACCACTTTTCAACGACAACATGGAAGGGAAAAAGAAAGGGAAAAAAAGCAAAGAGACTGCGTGGGGGGTGTTTCGGCAGACGGAACAAGGGGTGGATGCATGAAGGGGTATCAACAACAGAATAATGCTTCATGTGTTATCGTCAACACGTTGCAACTCGAGCAGGACAAATAACATGCCTGAACTGTGTGGTTGTGGACTTGTTTGGTCTTCATTACAGCTGATAGATTTTGCCAGCTAATTACAGGCTGAGTAGGCTCACATGAAGAAACTCCACTCACATATCATGATATATGAAGTGAACGCGCCAGGAGTTTACAACTTTTGTGTTTCAAGACAAGTATCAAATTGATCAACTGTAACTGGCTTAGATACTCTACATAAAGCATCAGTCACGACGAGATTCTCCAGAGAGAAGTTAAAAAAGAAGGAGTTGTCGCGCAGTTCGATGAGTAATGCTATTACAAGAAATAAGCCACTGGGATCCGGCGGCGTCGATAGTTTTCACACCTATCAAGTGCCCATCGTATCAGTATAAGCAACAGAAATAACCTCCCACCTCCCACGTTGGTATTGTCACTCTCTCTCCAAGCGTTCAGATTCTTGTTCGTCTATTGTCAATCACTTTGTCACGTCTGGAACATTTTTAGAACTACTAGTCCAATTCACATTTGCTCTTTCCTCTTTGGCATAGGGAGACTGGCCCGTTTCGGCCTTTTTCTTCATGATTCCCTCCTTCCTGTTTCTTATCAAACAGTTAATCTTGTACCGTACTTCGTCGACCATTGCCCCCACTTTCCATCTCGATTGCTTGCTTGCTTGCTGGATAATGAATGAACTCTTCATCGTCACCATCTTCACACAACCTATTCGATAATGGGACGTTAATTGTAGAATAATTCTGTTTACAGGCATATACTCAACGTCAGATCTGCAAGCCCGATTCTATCCTGATCACAACTCATCTCGAGCTTAAACCCCCCTTGAGTTCATATTTAATAAGTCACTGGCTTATTCCTTCCTAGGTTCCATTCTATCGAACCAGTCATCGATCAACCTGATCACTAACTTACATTAGCCAACCAGTCAGTGACAACTGACAACCCACCAGCAACACAACCAGAACGAGCAACAGAGCCAGCACCAGGCAACCCTTGATCCAATCCTCGATACAACAAGCAGACTCGTCGCTGTCAATTCCCCTTCTGGTCTTGGATTCCAATCTGCATCGCCAACCAACCAGGGGTGTTGGACTTGATTTTCCATTCCTGTTTCGTTCCCTTGTTCCATCACTGCACCATCAGTCAGTCAGTCAAGCAAGCTCGCAAATTGCCATACATTACACTACACTACTACCACTTATTCCTATCCAGGTATTATCTATGCCATCCCATCCCATATCGACGCAATTTCCAAGACTTTTAAGTTAATTAGTGCTTGTCACGATTCACTTCCACTCTTTCTTCTCCTCTCCCCTAACATCCCGTCCCATCCCTAGTTTCTTTTCTTCCTTCTCATTTCATTGCAATTCTGTCAAGTCCTTCCACTTTTTTTGCCATTTATCCAAATCCTTTCGCCTGAGATACGGTACCCCAACCAGTTTCAGTTTCTTCTTGTTTTGCCTCCCCGAACCTAAAACCAAAACCCCAACTTTCGCCTAAAGAAACTGAAAAAAATTACTGGTTTTTGTCCAACCAATGCAGTCTCCCCAACCTATCTCTTAATTTACCTATCATCCATCACACCTTCGTATCCTCAGGACCTTTTTGAGGATTTATCAACCCTACTGAGCGGCTTCTTTTTGCCCTCCCTTGTTGAATCAACTCATCAATTTAGTACCACTTTTTTTTTCTTTTCTTTCGCGTCACGCCTCATTTACACTGTTCTCTTGAACAGCTTCACGTCGCGCGTCATGAATACCAGCACTGCCGACAATAGGCCCCAATCAGTTGCGCCACAATCTTCTGGATTCACATCACCGCCAACTCGCAGAGTCTCATCAGTGCCCGATATTTCTAAGCCAGTGGTTACAAGGCGAGTATCGCCAACTCACAATTCTACTCCCAAACCATTGGATGCGCCCAGCTCAACGTTAAGGGAAGTTTCGGAGAATGCAACATCAAAGGCCGGGACTAGCATGGCTCCATCCAGAATTGTCACTTTACACTCAGTTGCGCAACCAGTCTTGGATTCTTCGACTAAACCAGCACCGAGAATGTCTTCAGGAGCACCAACAATAGCCAGAATGATGGCGACAACTGCCAAAACACCACCTCCGTCACAAACGGGTGTATCCAATTCCAAACCCGACCTATCAAGAAAAGATGCCTCTCACTCAACCACTGGACTCTTCACAGCGTCTGCACCCACTTCAACAACCAGGAATGTATATTTAACTGCAAGAAAATCAGCACCATCAACGGCGCCCAAGACAACAAGGAAATCGCCCGACACTGCCGTAAAACCCACGGAGACCGCTAACCCTGAGTAAGTTCATTTCCTCTGTAATGCTGCCGTTTTGCATTTCATTGCTTTTCATGAAAACCAAAAGTTCCAAAGCACAACCTCGGAAGCTTTGAACACCATTTCGCGTGTCAATCAAGACTATTCACCCCCAGGCAAGTTGGTCGGTCAATGGATGACACGAGCTTCTGGCGTGGCTGTACTTTCTGTCCTCTTGTTTCTCTCTCACTTCTTCTTACAGGGAGTCAACTCGACAGGGTCTAGTTGGCATCCCCGATTAGTCTACAGAAATCCTGGTAAATCCTGACCGACCTGAACCTGGCTTATTCGTCCCATGAGCCCAAGCGGGTAATTCGCGTCTATCATGGATTGTTTTCTCACAACAAGCGGCATTCCAAGATTTCACGGATAGGAACTCTGTCAGTCGATTTTGTGAGCCGTGTCAAGTGATTCGCTCATCGTGAGAAATCCTGTCTATTTTCCCATCATTCGCAATACTATTGTGTTAGAAAGGCGACTAGGTCTAGTATTTCCATGTCAGCTGTTGATGGATGGCGGAGCTGACTGCTTGCCGTAATGAACGATGGGTGATTGAAGGATTTTGTATGGGCAGCCAGATGCAACTCTTCCTGACCCGACTTGCTGTTATTTTTATTGCTGGTGTTTCTGAACTCGCACAACTCAAACTTGGCTTCCGTTCTGACATTGCCCAAACCCTTGTTGTGTCCTATTTCTGCCCAGCCTACACCTTTCTTCTCAATCTCCCCTCGCCCTATTGCCCTTTCTCTTCTCAAACCTGGATGAGTGTTTCTTATTCAGAAATTCTGAACTCGTCTAACCTCCCGTCTCGCTTCTAACCCACCATCAGTTTGGACTTGCACCTCTACACATCCCTCTTTCTCTTCCTTTTCTTATATGTCTGACAATCCCCGATTCACTCCCTTGACTCCTAAGATAAGATAGCTGCGCCTTGGTTTTCAGCTGTGGCTTCTGTCGAGTGAACGAGCCTAGGTTGTACAAAAAGTCATATTTGACTGTTATGAGGTCTCCTTCATTTGAAGGCTCTAGGTATTGCTGTCTGCGAATTCGACCCTTATCTGTCTCCTCATCGCTTCCAAATGTACTCTTTTTACCTCGTTCTACTCTCTAACGTTTATGTAACACGTTATGGTACCCTGCTGACTGGATTGATTAGACAAGTCAACGGACGCTCAGGCTCCTTTGACGAAGCTGAAGTAGAGAGTGAACTCAGCGAACCTACGAGTACTGTGCATTCACCATCAGGCGCAGAGTTTAACGAGCCAGAGGACGAGATAGTCGTTAGTAATCGCAGCGGCACTCCCAAATCTTCGCCTCCTCGCCCCGCTTCTGATCACGAGGATCATGCTATGGTCGACGTTCTGGATGAGCCTGTTCAGGCACACTATCCCAAACGGAAACGCAATTCGGTCTTTGCTGATCTGAGAGAGAGTAAGATTGTCCCTGCCAGGAATTCCGGAATAGATGCATCACCTGTCGTGAACGGTTCTAAGGGCAAATCGGGACGTCAGAGTTTGGGCGGCGTAAGGGGCGTCTTACTTGGCTACTGGAGAGATTCTCCTGCGCCCATCGACCAAAGACCTGCTGTGATAGGTTTTATTGATATCAGAGACCGCCTACGCACTCGCATTCAGAACGTCACCTTGACAGGTGCACCGGTACAGAAGGAATACTTGCCGCCTGCTGGATCGGGTGGTAGCTGGACAACGTTTGCTGGAATTGTCTTTTTCGATTATCTTGTGGGTTTCGATCAACAACAGATCAAGAAATTTGTCAAAATCCGAGCAAAGGTCGACACATCTGAAGAGACCGAAGAACAACGGACAAGCTTAGACAAGGTAGCCATAAGGGAAGTGCTTAACCGCACCAGAGACAGTCCCGTCTCTGAGCCTAACAACAACCCTCTACCTATTGCCTATGGTGTAGAGTCCCCTGAAGATCTTACGCAATCTACAAAACCCGAGACAAAGAGGCGAAGAACAAGCGGAAGTCTGTTGTCATCAAATCCCGCCTCTACTAATGGAGTTTCAGAGCAAACTCAATCCGAGCAAGTCCTTCCACCGCAATCATCACGACCCACTGCTGATCCTCTCCCTGGCACTCGTCCCACACGCATTCTTATCGGCCACTGGTTGAAATCGGAAGAGCCCAATGTCAAAGATCGCCATGCTGTCTATGGAATTCTGGGCCAGAATGATATGTTCCGCGTTAAGCTGGTTAGGGAGACTCGTGACGGCCGTTTCGTGGATGGGAACTTTCCCCAGGGGGCGGGTGCCCTCTGGATTGCCTATGAGGAAGTCGGATTCGAACCCCATCTAAAGGTTCTTGCACGAAATGAAATCAAGGAGTATTGTCGAGTCCGTCAATGGCAGATTGACCATGGCGAGACTCCAGAACAACGTGAATCGAACGAGCTAAAGGCTGTTGAGGAGGCTCGAGCTAGAGTTTCTGGAACCGGCTTCAGTATAGCAAATCATGCCAATG